>JBBPNO010000069.1:0-72360 GCA_038090915.1 Boletus eberwhitei
AAATGGATGTGAAGACATTGCATGAGTTTCGACGAGCCTCGCTGAGGAGGATGGGGTCGTGCATGAGGTCGTGCGGGTGCGCGCACAACAGGCCCCTTGCGCCCAGGTGCGGGCGGGCGAGGCACAGGGACTAACGAAGACTGATGATGATCACGGTGATGTCCTCGTCGAGCCTGGGTAATGACCTGCGGAACAGCAGGCCGTTTCACGTGAACGCGCGTTATCATCGGGGGCGGGCGTGGGCGTTGGTGCTGATTTTGCCCCCGAGCATCGCGCGTTGGAGCAGATCTTGCGAACCTCAGCCAGTCGAACGTCATGTCGACGTAAGGTCGCACTGGGGGGAAAGTACGATGGTGGTGGGTGTCTTCACAAGGGATATTAAGAGGAGCTGGTAAATGATAAGAACCCCCATGATGTGAAAAAAGTACTAAGCAAGGGGGTGCTGCGACCTTCTTCTCTTGTCCTGCAACGTCAGATAGAAGGAACATTGGGCCAATCACCAATTGCGGCGTTTACGAGTCTGAGCACAAGTTCTCGAAGATGTTTCATCAAGGTCCTTCCGCGTGCAACTTGACACGCCGGAGATGAGCACAGCGCGCGACCATGAACAGCACGAGTTTCCGTTCGGACAATTATAAGATGCAACAATCCATTCACCAACTCGGGCAACAGGACATGGCAACCGACGTGATACAGCGCTGTCAGGTTGTTAGCACGAAGGGTACAACAAACCTTTTGTGATATAGGCCAGGAAATACATCTTATACGCCTGCCGACATGATAGACAAGGGAACTACTTGTCCTGCCCTCCGCTCCTGCCTTTTGGCTTCTGCGAAGAAATTTTACATCCATGCACCACAAATTACTGGGGGGGAGGTTGAAAGCTGGAAAACAATATTTGTCACCGATAAAATTCATCGATGTTAGGAAATGATTACCCAGGAGGAGGGGGTCCTCCGAAGCCCGGTGGTGGTGGGAAGGGAACACCGGGTGGGAAGCCAGGGGGTCTGAAACCAGGAGGAGGACCGGGCATGCCAGGGGGAGGGAAAGGCACTGGAGGCCGTCCCATTTGCGGAGCGCCAGCTACAATAGGATCGATCAGGGGGATGAAAACAATACTTCCAGAGAAAACCACGCACCTGGGGGCATTATTCCCATACCGCGACCCGCAGGCATTCCACGGCCAGGACCAGCAGGAAGCTATAGATTCGGTCCCATTAGACGTTTCGTTGCGTGTTGACCAAAAATAGGGACGTACGACATTCTTCTTATCATCATCAACAACTGGAGGCGGTCCTTCGACGCTCATGCTGACTACTGTTTCGCCACGGAGTATCACAAGACCGAGAGTCCGCTTGATCTCCTGTTCGGGCGGTGTTTCTGTCTCCCCTTGCTTTTTCTTGGGTCTAACGCGGCGGAATTCTTCACAGTCTGCCAAAACCAAGTTCATATGCCTGTCGAAAGCGAGCATTTGTCCAGTTAAAGCACGACCGTCGTTGATGGTGACTCTCAGCCGCCAATTGATGAGACTGAGCATCTTTCCACCTTTTGATTTTGGAGGAGGCTACATTTATTGAGAGACAAATCAGTAAAACTATTTTTTCCTCGGATCTGTGAACGATACAAACCATGATGGGCGCGATTAAGATATGGCGCAAGTACAACGAGCGATATGGGGGAAACGAGGCAGCATAGATTTCATTGCACAAACATTTACAAATACAAACGGTGGCGACTCACAACCAAGTTCGAGTCGGTACAGTATATACTATATACAAACTGTAGCTCGTAACGCCAGTCCCTCTGGCTCGGTAAGCTATTTAATATCTGTGGTCATCGTGACAGGTAGTCCGAGCGATGAGCGATGACCAAGACCATGCGTTAATCAGCACCTGGAATTTCGGGTGATTTGCTCCGAGAGGACGCTCCGGCCGTAAATACATACGTACCAACTGCCAACTGGTCGTTCATTCGGGACATACATACATCATGCCTTTCGACACCCCGATAACCCGCATATTAGGTAGGTTGCAACTGCTCGTGTTCCAAAGCCGTATATGTGACTTCTCTAGGTGTAAAGGTCCCTATCGTCGCGGCTCCGATGGCAGGAGCAAGCGGAGGCTTGTTGGCAGCTCAGGTCACCGCCGGAGGAGGCTTCGGATTCCTGGCAGCAGGTCTGATTGTACACCTCACCGAGGTATGATGGCTGATCTTTGGACTTGTAGCAGGTTACAGGAGCGCCGAGAGTCTGATGGACGAATTATCCCTCGCTCGTGGATCACTCCAGTTAACACCCTCAGACCCCCTTCCAATTGGCGTTGGTTATCTAGGCTGGCAGTTGGAGAAACCCATGGCCAAGCCGGAAGTCGTACTATCGGCCGCCCTCGACAATCATGTTTATGCAATCTGGCTCGCGTTTGGAAACGATCTCAAACAGTGGATCAAATTTATCCGCAACTATGACGCTGAGCATAAACGCGTTCGCCGGACGACCATATTTGTCCAGGTTTCTTCCGTTAAGGAAGCTCTCGTTGCTTCGGATGAGTGGAACGTGGACGTCCTTGTTGCCCAAGGTTTGGTGATTTTTTTTAACAATATGAGACGGTCGAATTCATCCCCGTGTATGGATTCTTGCAGGCAACGAGTCAGGGGGACATGGATGTGGTTCTGCACCACCTCTTTTCACATTAGTCTCTTCCATTATCGCCGCGTTGCCCAAAGATGGACCTCCTCTCTTGGCAGCAGGGGGGCTGGTTAACGGCAGCCAAGTTGCTTCTTTCCTTGTCCTCGGAGCGGCGGGTGCTGTGCTTGGAACGCGTTTTTTGATGACTCCAGAGAGTCTATACAGCGATGCGCAAAAAAAAATCCTTGTGGCAGCTAATTCTGATATGACAGTGCGAACGATGGCATTCGACCGTGCGAGGGGTACTTTGGACTGGCCAGCAGGCGTCGACGGGAGGGGACTATATAATAACACTGTGAAAGACGTGGACAGTGGGGCTGACATTAACACCGTGAAGGAGAAATTCGAACAGGGTGTTCGTGACGGTGACCCCGACCGAATGCTAGTTTGGTCTGGCATGGGAGTAGGACTCGTTTCGGAGGTCAAGAGCGCCAAGGTTGGTTTCCGATGCTGTTGATCGTTCCTTGGCTCATTCACGATGTATAGGAGGTCGTCCAGGAACTTCAGGATGATATCCTGCAGCGGCTGAAGGCCGCTTCGGAGCTTGCGCGATAAGGAATAACAATGTTGTCGAATTTCATTGATAAGATAGCATTCATTTCGCGTCCACCCGCTCGTCGGCCGCTACCTGCGTTCCCACCGTATCAAACATTGTCGCTCAATCAACGGTCGTCGCTGACTATAGAAGGGTCCGTGGATGGAATGCGGGCTAGAGCATCTTTCAAATTTAGCACCGGACCCACTTAGCCTGCCAGCGGACATGATGGTCTCCAAAGATTTGTTCTTGTCGCGCTGGTTCGCCCCCGAAAGAAAACATAATAAGGTAATAATGCACCAGCAAGAGACTAGTATACATTGTTTGTTGCATTCTATTGTGACACGGCCTTTGCCTCAGTGGACAATTTCCACCGTCAAGTCTCCTTGGTTTATCGAGTCACCTGATAGCCAAAGTTACGGACTGATCCCAATAGGAAGCAAACCCACGCACCTTCGTGGACAACAACACGTTTGATGTGGCCAGAAACTGGTGCGGTGACCGCAGATTCCATCTGAGGACCCTCTCAGTCAGATGAAGAGAACAAGATTGTGTAATGCCAACATACCTTCATGGCACTCAGCACTGGAGGTGAGCAAACCATATTAAAAAGGTAGCTTTAGTGGAAATGGATTGATTTCACTGACCGCAAAGAGGGTCCCCCTTCTTGATCTCCTGACCTTCCTTGACTCTGACCTCGACGACAACACCCGACATGGGCGCACCGACCGAACCTGGGTCAGAAGCTGCCTTCTCCCGTGAGACTGTCTCCACTGCGGAGTTCTTGTCCTCTACAGATACCGCGCGTACCTACACCCCGAATACATATCAGTAAAATCCTCAACATCACATGTCCCTGGTATTACCTCGCCGTTGACTTCGAACCAAACATCACGTTGGGCACGGCCCTCAATGACGGGTCCTATTGCCATTAGACGGACAATAAGGGTCTTCCCCTTTTCGATTGAGATGTGCATCTCTTCTCCGATATCCGGGCGACCCAAAAAGTACCGTGTGGGAAGCACACTGTATAATACTGATCCACATCGTCCCAGTCCCCCCATTAAAGAGGGTCACGCACCTTAGGTTGCCATATTTTTGCAAGAATCCCTGGTACTCTTCGAAGACCTAGCGGAGTTAACATAAATGGTCCGCGCCAGGTGACGGGAACAAAAAAGGCACCACAAACCTTAGGGTACATGACATATGAGGTCACGTCTGCATCAGTGATGTGTTTTCCGAATTTGCTGCGCAGATCAGCCTTGATCTTTTTAAAGTCCAAAGGTGCCATCGTAGCCCCTGGGCGGCCGTCGATTCTGGGCTTGTCCCTGATGACCTTACTGCGCAATGGCTCTGGGAAGCCTCCCACAGGTTGCCCAAGATAGCCTTGGAAGAACTCAACAACAGACGAGGGAAAGTCAAGTTGATCTGCACGGGAGAGCACGTCTTCTTTGGTGAAGGAGTTCGACGTCATCCATTGTGCAAAGTCACCAACCACCTTGGATGATGGCGTAACTTTAACAATGTTGCCGCACTGGAGAATGAATGAGGCTTCCAACGCGATTGATAGTACCTTCCACCTACAAGCTCATTGGCTTCGATATACTTCTTCTTGATTTCTACGTGATAGTGTATTAGCAGGGGAGATATCTAGAAAAGTGCAAATATAGTTTACCTGTCCATTGTTTTCCGAGGCCAAGTTGCGCAGCCTGGAACTACACAGCCAATAAGCCACTACACAATGCAGATGCCACGAGGTTCGGTTCCTACCATGAGATTTGTGTACTGTCCTCCTGGCATCTCATGATCGAACACACTCGAGTCCGATGCACGGACATTAGCTTCAAAGCAGCTGTAAAGCATGCGAACTTGGCTCCAGTACGAGTTCAGTGCCTGGATATCAGCATAACGGATACCCGTGCCCAATTTTGTCTGCTCCAGCGCCATGCAGACCGCTCCCATCGACGGTTGCGAAGTTAACCCAGACATGCCTTGCCACATTAATTAATAACGGTATGCTTGTGAGTTGGTCTTTTGTCCTTACTATCGATGGCAACATCAACAACATCAGCGCCGGCCGCCGCCGCCGCCAACATAGACGCAGTCGCGATTCCAGCCGTGTCATGGGAATGGACGTGGATCGGAATATCAGGATACTTCTCTCTGATGGCTCCTATAAGACTGCCGGGATTTGTCACTCAGTTCACACTGCATATAATAATCACAGCAAGAACCACCCACATTTTCGCTGCCTCTGGCTTGAGCAGACCAGCCATATCTTTCACACCAAGAATGTGAATGCCTTCTTTGACAAGCTTGTCGATGAAATCCAGATAGTACTCAAGGGTATACTTTGTTTCCTTGGGACTAGCAACATCACCGCTGTAGCAAACAACGGCTTCAACAACCCCTCCGGCTTTCTTGGCAGCATCAATACCAAGCCTCATCTGGATGAAGGTTAGCACCCATGACATCGAGTTGATGTGTTCAGCTCACGTTTTCTGTCGAAGATATAGATCAGTAGTCGTTCAGCATTGAACTATTAGTGCACTTGCCAAAGTAGTTCAGGGAATCGAAGACACGGAAGATATCAAGGCCGTTCTCAACAGCTTTCTTGGAGAAGTCGTAGATGGCATTGTCACTGCGACGGGAATGAACAGGCGTTGCGAAAGTTCATGAGGACTTACGGATAGCTGGTGTATCCAACACCATTAGCACCACGCACGAGTGCTTGGAATGGAATATTAGGCACCAGCTGACGGAGGGCGCGCTGAAGATAGGCGTCAGCAAGCGAACCACAGACGCATCAGACTTCAACAGACCAACCGCTCCCATGGATCCTCGTACAGGAATCGCATGGCAACGTCAAACGTGGCTCCACCCCACATTTCCAAGCTAAAAGCGTTGGCAAGGGCATAACTGGTCTCCTTTGCGATATTGATCATTTCGGTAGTCCTCAGGCGGGTGGCAAGGAGTGATTGGTGAGCGTCTCGCCATGTTGTGTCCATTATAAGTGTGCCTGGGTACTCCCGCACGGCTTTGGCGAAGGCCTCGGGTCCGTGTTCGACGATGATGTTACGCCAACCCAACTGACACGGAAATGTGGTATCAATAGGTTGACCATTTAGGTCGTCCCGATTCTCCAACTTGGGGACAACAATTTCGTCTTTGAGACCCGGTTCGCCAGACTGACCCTTGATAGAGCTCCCGTTGACTGCAAGATCTCCGAGATATGCGAGGAGCTTCTGAGCACGGTTTTGGCTCTGTACAAGTTTGAAGAGCTCCGGGGTATCGTCGATAAACTAAAATAACATGAAAAACACTGGTTGAGCAGGAATTCCAATACATACCGTGGTCCAGGTCTTTCCACCAACGAAGACATCGTGTGTGAGGAGGCGAAACAAGAAGGGGATGTTGGTCTAAGGAGGACATTAACTCAATCTCGAGAACATAGTCATTCTCGGCCGACCTTGACACCACGGATGCGGAACTCGACGAGAGCACGGAGCATCTTGCGACGAGCGACTTCGTATGTCGTGCCACTAACCGTGCACTTGACGAGCAAGCTATCATAGTGCGGCTACACGGGAACGCACGCTTAACCCAAATTGAACCGTATGCTTTTCGGATACCTACCGTGATTTGTGCGCCAGCAAATCCGGAAGATGCGTCGAGACGAACACCGTTACCTCCTGCACTGCGGTATACCTCGATCTTTCCTGTGTCTGGCTGGAAGCCGGCTGCCGCATCTTCGGTGGTGATACGACACTGAATCGCAAAGCCTCGGCGACTGATAGCCTCTTGCGTCAAGCCAAGCTGAGGAAGAGTTGCGCCTGCAGCGATCTGGATTTGGGCAGCAACGATGTCGATACCAGTGATTTCCTCTACGAACATCACGGAGTTGCATTAGGACGAAAAGCTATGAAAACAGCTATAGGGCTCGTACCAGTAATGGTGTGCTCAACTTGGATACGAGGGTTAATCTCGATGAAATAATGTCTGCCCAACTGGTCGACTAAGAACTCGGCAGTTCCAGCGTTCCTGTATCCCACACTTTTGGCAAGTTTGATGGCATCAGCTAAGATAGCTTGGCGGAGCTCGTCAGGGAGATGTGTGGCAGGCGCAACCTCGACGACCTTTTGGTGACGCCTTTGCACTGAACAATCACGTTCAAAGAGGTGTATGGTGTTACCAATCGCGTCCGCCAGAATTTGGACTTCGATGTGCCTAGGGCGTTCAATAAAACGCTCGATGAAGACCGTACCATCTCCGAAAGCAGACCTGGCCTCAGAGACAGCGCGTTCGAAGGCATTCTGGAAGTCAGATTGTTCGCGTACGACGCGCATACCACGACCACCTCCGCCCATGGCGGCCTTGATGATAACTATAAAAAGTTATCAACCAACCGTATGGAGGAGCACGTATGCGAACTGAACCCTACCTGGGAAACCATATTCTTTGATGAACGCCTCTCCGTCGACATACGACGCGACGGCTCCCGGTGTTCCGGGAACGACCGGTACACCGACTTTCATAGCTGAAAGACGTTGCGTCAGCCTCAAATGTGTGCTATCATATTTGCGCATATACCCAATGTACGTGCTTTGGTCTTGTCACCAAGACCATCAATGACTTTAGGAGTGGGTCCAACGAACGCAATACCAGCCTGCTCGACCTTTCGCGCGAACTCGGCGTTTTCGGACAAAAAACCGTAGCTATGAAAGCATTCAGCACAGATACCATAAGACACGCAGTAGCAGGTACCCAGGATGGATCATGTCGACGCCATGTTCAAGAGCGATTCTGATGATATCTTCTTGCGCGAGATATGCACCAACGGGAGTCAGACCTCTCCCAACTTGGTACGCTTCATCCGCCTGTCTGGCATGTAAGGGAGGCCGCATACACGATAACTAGTTTCTGTCCATCGCACCTTTTGGCGGTGAGCGGAAAGACGATCTTCGAATGAATAGATTGCGACGGTGTGCATAGCCAGTTCGTGGGCTGTTCGGAACACTCTGATAGCGATTTCCTGGCGAACGAGATCACATTAGGGAGATCGTCGAATGGAGAGTGCAAGTCAACTTGCCCCACGGTTTGCAACAAGAATCTTGGTGAGGGGACCGCTGTGGCCGGCGGCCCTCCTGCGCATTGTCTGGATGCTATGCACAGGTGTGCCGGGCGCACTGGGCGACGCGATAAAGGTGTGGGCGAGCCTCGGAGGATGAAGAAACTGTGAGGAGGTCATGGTGGTGGGAGGGAATCAAAGGCAACGAAAGCCAAGAAATGGATTTAAGGAAAGCGGCAAAGGCCCTGCGGCAAAGATTGTAGGAACTCCGAGCAAACGTGACTCCACGCCAGACGAGTCAACGCCGCCATCGGCCATCTCGCCGCCTCTCAAGCTTGTCCCGCGCTATCTGGTACTAATATAAGGCGGCATCTTCCGCATCATCTACACCAGTCCCCACAGTGTCCACACTCAGTACTCAGTACTCGTCAAATGCATCCTCTAACCCTTGCAGCGCGTCAAACAGATGGGAATAGAACCACATCGGCTGTCCGACCCAGTTCCCAAGCAGAGAGCTTTGAAGCAGAAACAATCGGTTCACTCTATGTTCTATGTTCCTTGTGATAACATACTGTGGGAAAGACTTGGCATCATACATCTGCCATCAGCTCCGGTTAGAGAGTGGTAGAACACCGAGTCCCCTGCTCTCCAACTTCTTCTGGTTGTTCTTCGCAATCGCATACATGACACCCGCAAAAAATCCAACCCCAATCGCGGAGACCGATCCGACCGTGATTGCATCACCAAAGAACAACATCCCTGATGCAGCCACTGGGAGTTTGTTCAGCGCGCCAACCATGCTGAGATTTAGCGTTAGTCACAGTACGCTCTCAACGGTTCAAGACACGGACCTGTATGTCGTGCTGCTTGTTGTCCGGACACACCAAGCGGTGGTATACGATATGCCAACTGCCGCTGCGCCAGAGAATGCGATAGCAAATAGGAGCAACTGTCGCGATTCTGTCGGGCTTAATGAGTGCGCTCGATTGTTAGTATGGAGGATGAGAGTCGAGGCGGCCAGGTGTGCTTACAAGTTACGGGAGAGATTTTCTGCTTGCCAGTCTTCCAAGATGAGAGAAGACATGGTCAACACAGGGATCGACAGTAAATTGTTGTAAAACATCGAGTCCCAGTCGGTGAACCCTGTGATTTTGATACGTTTCCGCATCAGAAGAACCTGTCAGAAATTTATGATTAGCATTTCCACAAGGCAAAGCCGAAAAGAAACTTGCATAAGCAGCGCTCGCTAAGCAATTAAGCAGCATCCAAAGGTACCCTATATGCAACCTCTGCATAACAGTGGAGACGAAGTCTAGGCCAATGCCCATAGCTGCACTAGCTGGTGGAATGTCGCCAGCTGCATCTGCGATGTTGGTCACATCTGCCCATGCTGCAAGTATCGAGGAAAGTACCTGACGTTTGGTAAGCAGGCATAAGCTCGTTTGCGACCCGTCTCTATCGTTGTAGCACGACACTCACGATTAATAGGAACGCAATCATTGTGAGCCCGGTGATGCGCCCACTGAACCACATAACCTCCCCGTATGCCTAAAATAGAACAATGAGGAATTTCACTCGGCCATAAGGTGACACATACTATAAGGATAATCGTCAGGTTCTTGAAAATTGTGTAGACCGGTATGGTGAGGTATTGCTGCGAACAATTGACTCAGAATGAAGAAAATGACGACCCACGCGTTAGATACTTACGAGGCTCTTGGAACCAGTGTATATAACGCTAACGAGTAAGGCGCTCACAGGAAACCATGCTTTCGCATCTTGGATGTCAAAATCTCGAAATGAAATGATGCCCAGCCTCTTGACGACTTCCACGCATGCGACACAGACAACACTTTGCAGAGATAGCAACAGGAAGGTCATATTGAAATGACGTCCAGACACCACGAACTATGCTGGGGTGAATGATTTGATATAGAATATACGCGGGTAACATACCTTGTTCACGAGAGTCATGAGGATAGAGGCGATACAATAAGAGACAATCGACAGTCCTAAATACCGGTTCGAACATACTGTGTTGAAGTCTAGTGTGGCATTCACTCACCAGCCGAGGAGACAGCATTGTTATCCTTTGGTTTGCCTGTCGCAATGTTCCTCTTCAGTTCTGCTACATCCTCCTCAACTGCGTCCTTTGGTGTTGCCATGAGTTGAACCTGGACCGTCTTTGTCAAAACGCAGTGTCGATGACCTGTGGCAGACTCACTGGAAAAACTGGTATACCGAGGCGATGCCTGCGAGCGTCCTGAGTGGACGGATACGAATTTGGACCCGAAAGTTGTACGTCGCCAAATATATACCATCATAGATGGTACTTACGTTACCGGTATCGGCGTTGCCGAATACTACGCGATATCATTCTTTCGAGGACTTCTAGCAAGTCTCTGCATGTGCTTCATGTACGTGTTATGTTACGCGCGGTGAAACAGCGATTGCGACCAAGACTACGAGTGACGTCGAGATTATGTAAAAATTATCAGATATCTAAGTAGCACTACACTAGTCCATGTCTACCCTCCGGAAGCTTCCTCCAGCTGAATCGTGACCTCTTCCAGTCCAGGTATTCTGCTTTTCAAGAGAGCATCCACCCGTTTCAGAACAAGGTCAATACTCGACTGTTTATTGTTTGGCACGTCGGGCACATCTGACCGCGAGATAGAACACGAGAGTTGGACATGGATAGAACCAATGACGCTCGAGGAATCTTTGGGCCAAAATCGTGGGGAGGAATACGACGCGACACCTTCCACGTGTTCGAGCTGCACGCAGCAATAGGCGTCGGCTATTGTTATTTTTTTCATGGAAGGCTTGGATTACATACCTCCTTTAAAGCTATCTCCACCCTACTTTCGTTATCTCCCAAATCTAAGCTGAGCACGCGCCCAGTATCAATGACGAGGGGGACTACACTCGCAACAATGAGCACAGCGATGAAGAGGGAAGCGATGGGATCAAAGCCTGTCCACCCGTAGTACTGGATGAGGAGCGTCGAGACAATAACTCCCACTGAGCCAAGGGTATCCTGATATCGTTGAGACCCGTCCTTGAAAACAATAAGAAACATACCGCCATCACGTGTAAGAATACCCCGCGCATGTTGTGACTGTGGCTTTCGTGAGCGTGATCGTGTCCATGGGAGTGAGCAGAGTGTCCGGGTCCAACATCATGGTGGTCATGCTTGAATGTGCTGGGATAATTAGGGGAGATCGGCGAATCCACAGGAGATGACATCGGAAATGGAACTTGAACTGTGTTTGCTGAGAATGATGGGTCGTTTTCAGGTGTAATTTGTAGTGAGGGCCCACGAGAATGAGGTTTCCGTCCCCTGATGGTGGAAGGCTTCGGACTGTGCTGGGTTTGTTTCACATTAGCAAGTGAAGAGTGGGAATCAGGGAGTGACTTGTCGGAATGCTCATGCACATGCGAGTGGGTATGCAATGGTTCACTCTCTTGTCGTTCATCGTGGTGATGGGATCGTGAATGCGGATCCTGTTGTGAAGATGCCACAGTAGTATAGCTATGGCTGCCATGAGCACTGTTGTGCTTATGTTCGAGGGAATCGAGGGTCTGCGAATCTGAGTTCTGGTGTACATGATGACCGGCATGGTCATGGTGAGGTAAACTAGTCCCATGGTTGTTTGAGTGATGAGCATGGTTATCGTGTGCATGCGAGTGACTAGAATGAGAATGCTTGTGCTCATGGTCGTGGTCGTGGTCATGTCCGTGTCCATGTCCGCATCCATGATCATGACTATGACCCTACCGACCTTTGTTTCATGAGGTATCCCTAACCAATAATTTAATGCACGTACATGGTGATGGTGATGATGATGCCCCCCCATTGCGAACATGCCAAACAAGTTTACACCAAGTCCAAGAGAGCTGATTAGTAAGAGTTGGCTCGTCGACATCTCTGGGGGGTCTAAGCTAGTAAAATGGATGGAATCAGATTGTCAGCACAACACACGATGTATTACTTTGACTTACAGTCGTTGGACCGCTTCGAACACGATGAAGATTGAAATCAGGATGAGGAATATTCCATTTGCGAAACCTGATAATGTCTCAATTCTGCCATACCTACGGACGAACAAAATACATCGGACAAATCTCAGCATAGTCATCTCTACACATCGGAATGCGGGGAAAACTCACCCATAGGTGAACCGCTCATTCGGAGGCCACTTAGCCATGACCGAAGCCAGTAATCCAACGCCGATAGCCAGACAATCAAATGCCATATGAATTGCTTGATATTATTCGCGAACTCTCGATAAACAATGAGATGAACTGTATGGAATTGCTCACCATCTGAAATAAGTCCCAGGCTGTTAGTCCAAACACCGTAAAGCATTTGTACGAGCATGTAACACAGATTTAGTGCTAAAAAATAAAAGATTTTTCTGGACTCGTTGTCTGAGAGAATAGAATTTAGGTAGAAGCGAACGAGTTTTGATATTGGTGTCCGTGGAGAAGACGAAGGGGTCTGATCTTTCCCCGGATACTTTGCTGTGATAATGCGAGTGAGTAGGCTCTCTCCCGATTGTTATGCATCATACCGTAGTAGAGCATCATGCCGAGCACAAGATCGATCCAATGTAGGTGCTGGGAGAATCCAAGATGTCCCAAGGCAACAGCAACGAGGAAAGCCAAAGGATAAGACAACAGAAACACTTGGACAGCTTGCTGAGAATTATACTGTTTCATTCTGGTGTCTGGCGTCAAGAATACAGTATTAAGGGTGAGGAGAGGAAGAACAGCCAATGATAGCAGAGGGACGACAGGGGACGGGCGTGGATCAAGCTGGCGGAGTCAGGTAAAGATCAACCGACATGACATAGAAGCTTACCAGTGCTTGCCTGAAAGCATAAAGGGGAAGGCCAAGCAACGCAGCGCCAAATGTACTCGCGACTGTAGCCATGGTAGGACTGATTGTAGGTGACAAGGCACCCTGGAGATGCTCCAAAGCATACGTAACTAAACCATGGAGTATTACACAGGCATAACCAGGAAGGATGTTGGTAGGAGTTTTGTGGGACAGCGTGATATCAGCGAAAAAGGAAACGACGAAGGAAGAGGCCACAATGAGGGGACGAGATATCTGGCAGCGACGATTAAGTGGTATTCCGGCCGAGGTAAGGAGATGTTACCATCGCGTCCACCCATGAAGAGGAGAAATGGACAAATAGGATAACACTGTCAGGAAGGGGGTATATTTTTCTCCTTGTGATAGGGCGATGCGGTGAACGTACCGGAGAGAAGGCAATCGATAGAGGGCAGTATATAACGCTGCCTGCTGCACGAAGAGCAAGAGCGAAGATACACCTAGCGCTGTCCACTGCGGGATTCTGAGGCAATGCGAGAGATAAGGAGAGTAACGACCTACTTCGATGTGGGGCCCTTTCGAAAACTCCAAAGTCAAACCCTCCCAGACTAGCATGCCCAAGGCACCCAAAGCGAGGACTCTCATTACCACCCAGAAGACACCGACATCGTAGGAGAGCAGGGACTCCTTTGCCGCGAAGAGTGCAAGGACAAAGAGGATGTTCGAGAGGGCTATCTTGGGGAATGCATTTGTGCCAAGTCTGGGGATGATTAGGGGGTGCGGCGCAGCGGACGGCGAGACGACGTACGACACGGAGAGGACCTTGGCTGGCTGCAAACTAATCTTTCTACGCGTCCGTGCATCCGGGGCAGACATTTACGGCGAGCGAGACCGAAACGCGCACGTCGACATCAACAACTCTCATCCGAACAAGGAAATCATTTCCCATCCGCGATCGCATAAAAATGGGTTCTCGTCTTTCTGCTCGACACCTTCAAGTCAGGTAAGTAAACAGTTCAGTCTTTTTCTTTACTGGATGAACACATAGATGACGAGTCTGATATGTTCCGCGCGAGGTTTCCTCCTGCTGTTCTCCATGACGAGTCCTAAATTTTACCATTCATGCATATCTGATCCTCTTTTCTCATCTCGCCACCAGCCCGTTCCCCGCTGACCTCGTTTTCAACAGTATGCCCCTCTCAATCGAGGACGACTGGTCCGACTCTGACGAAGAGACCGGCGCCGGCATGGAGACGGATGTCCTGCTCGGCATTCCTGAGGGGAATGTAGAGTCCGATGCCGACGTCAAGGATGCTGCAGTCTCTCGCATCGGTGGTCTTCCTGTACGAGCTTTGTCTCCTGCCCAATGTACGAACAACATATCAATGCACACTTAATTGTATCTCGCTTTTCAAGGCGTTCTTGCCTTCACGGGAACCCCCATTTTCCTCTTCCCAGTGCAAGGTCTGCTCGAATCCTATGGAGCTTCTCCTGCAGGTGTGGTGTCCATTCGAAGAGAGTCCCATGGACCGTGCTTTGTATGTCTGGGGTTGTGCTCGCTCCAGTTGCCAAAGACAGGCTGGAAGGTAGGCGAGTTTGGTATGAGAAGTTCATGCATCTTAAAGGACGAACAGCATACGGGCATGGCGTGGTTTGAGGTACAATGCTGTCTATGCAGCCAAGCTCGAGAAAAAGAAAACGCGCAAGTCTGGTCAACAGAACATTATCACATCCCCGCCTCCAAACTTGACAACGTCGGCTAACCCATTCTCTGTGAGTAGCCAGGCTAATGTTCATCCCTGTTTTGTCGACTGGCCAGTCACTCAGATGAAAACCACCGCCGAACCGGTAACGTTTGGTCTGGGTGACCAAATTTTCGGCGACTCAGCGAATGGTAACCCCGATCAGCCCGAGCAAGACCACAACGACGGCAGTGACGCAGAGAGCGACGATTCTTCGTCATCCGAAGACTCGCTCATCACAGCTATGACTTCGACAAGAGTGGCAGACTCATTCTGGGCTGCAGCACCCTCCTACCCTGCAGTATACTTGTCGACGCTATCCGAGTACATTCCACAGCCTTCCAAGGCAAAGGCCCCGGCGAGTGCCAGAATAGAGGATCCAGTTGATGCGAATGGTAAAACCGGAAAAGATTCGATTTGGGCGCTGGAAACGTACGAGAACTCGTTGGAGATAGACAATGTATTCGATCGGTTCATGAAGCGCGTTGAATTTACGGGAGAACAATGTCTTCGGTGGGTCACCATCGTGCATGTGGATGATATCTGGACTTGACCGAGTCTGTGCATTGCAGCTACGAACTTGAAGGCAACCCCCTACCCTTTGCATCAGATAAAGTCTTCGAACTACTATTCCCTGCGGCTACCCAGGCACCTCTCCCCGTCACAAAGGCCGACTTCAAGGTTGTTCAGCCAACGAAACGCTCCTATAGCACGGCATCAATCCCAGCGTGCTCCTGTTGCAAGTCGAGCCGGGTGTTCGAATGCCAGCTGATGCCTAATCTGATCAACGTTCTGAGAGACTCGGTCGATGACAAGCATCTGGATGCACGAAAATTGACAGATGAACAAAGGATCAAAGCGGTGCAAGATGCACTCAAACGCAACAAAGAGCCGGGGAGCCGAGGAATGGAGTGGGGTACTTGCATGGTATTTTCTTGTGGGAATGACTGCTGCCTGGACGACGGAGGACAAGATGTCACGGAATGTTGGCGGGAAGAATATGTGCTTGTTCAGTGGGACGAGTGAGACCATACATAACATAGCAGAGAATATAACAAGAGCGTGCTCGTCGTTAAAGACGGCGTTGCAAGAGCCTGGTAATACTTGACGTTATTTGTGCGGACCCGTTCGCTACGGTGTTCTTCAAGTTTCATGGTGAGGCGCTCAACGTCCCATGCACAGATCACCGTCCCATCTTTCACTGTCACCAACCGATGCCCCATATGCTAGCACTGCCCTCCGCGCTCTCTCCGCCTGGCGTAGATGGCGTCAACGACAACGCAGCCGAGCATGGCCTTAGCTCTGCGGGCCAAGTTCAAAGACTTCCTCACACTCGCGCGCAGCTGTCCGCTATAATTCGGCAGCACAGATCTCCACTCGAGGGATATACCGATGACGGTGACGATCCAAACCGTGTCAGCACCACCCTAGTGAACAAGGTGGCCTCGCTGCTCGCCGACGAACAAGAGGACGCTCTCAAAGACCTTCTCAAGTCCGAGTGCGGCGTCGACGACGATATGTCAATGGTCAGTGTCTCGTCCCCAACTTGTCTCCCCTAATTCAATCGACCCCATCGCAGCTCGAACAGCATGTCCTCGACCTCATGCACAGACACCGCGACGACGTTGCAGGCGTTCCGTTCTTGTTCCTTACACCAACCCGACGCCCGTCACGGCCTTCTTCTAGGGCATCTTCTCACTCTGTACGGCATAACAGACCTGATACACCTTCTTCGGTGCCAAATTCTCCTTTTTCTATCGGGTTCCGTAGACCACACACCCCTGTCGCATCCCCGCTTGTCAGCGGTAACGCATCATCCTACATATCCGCTCGTAGCGTTTCACCCATGAACTCACCCGTGCTCACGCACTCTCAAGTCACTCAAGCCCATATTCAACTCACTGCGAGCCTCCCCGCTTCGCCCATCTCTTCTCCGAGATTGCTCAGTGCCAAAGCCACAGAGTTCAAACCCATCCCCCGGCCACTGTCGGCTGCTTCCTCCAACCCTGCTACGTTGTCGGGCTATGGCAGAACCGACACGCCGTCGCCTGATCTGTGGTCCAACAGTCCGCTCAGAGCTACGTCTAACCTCGCGATCGCTGCCCCACTTCTCCCAGATCAGAACGTCCTTTCTCGGGCTGTTACCCCAAGCCAACTTCGCTCCTCCACGAGAGTAGGCGAGGAGGAGGAAGAAGACCCCTTTGACCCCTTTGCACCGAAGACGGCACCCCATTCGTTCCACCCGATCACAGTCACAGACTTTGATCAATGGTCTGACTCAGCCCTTTCGAGTCAATCTCCTGACGACCTTCGCGCTGGATATTACTCTACTGGATATGACTATGATTCTCAATACGATACTCCAGGCGAAGACCCGGAAACGTCCGGTTACCTCACTGATGGCATGACCCCCCTCGACGTATTGAGTTCCGTCTTTGGTTCGACCCTCGCCCCTTCAGAGCTCGAGGAAGCGCTTTCTCAGAATGGATACGATTTCGAGAAAGCCATGGCCTGGCTTGTCGATCGTGCATTACCATCTCCCGTTCAGCACACACACGCGAGAATGCAACCGATGGGTGGCCGTGTCACACTGGTCACCAGGGATGCTTCTGCACCCATGCTGCGTGGTGGACGGTCTGGCTACACGAACGTGGTGAGGCAAGCTACAAGAGGCACTAGTGCGCGACCTGTGCCAGGTGGAAATAGGGTGTGCCGATACTACCTCGCCGGCGAATGTTTACGAGCGGATTGTCGATTCAGGTATATTACATTAAATTCCACTCTCCGTAAGTCCTGTCCCTGATCTGTTTATATTTGCAGTCATGATCTTGAACGCGCCTTGTGCCGATTCTGGTTGCGTGGGACGTGTGCAAAGCAAGATCAATGTGAATTTTTGCACCACCTGCCCAAAGATGTCGATGTCACGACCGTCACGAACGCACTTTCCCGTACGAACCTGCACCACAACGTTGGGAGCCCGACTGGAACTTCCAACCTACCTTCAGATGAATTTCCTGCGTTAGGCTTCGACGGCTCTGGACTGGGAAGCAACAAGAGAGCACACGGCAATTGGCAGCATGATCCAGGACGTACAAGGTTTGCGGCTGCAGTAAAACGACCCGTACCGGCGCCAGTACCCACAGACCGGGCAATGGTAACTCGGCGTGAACCACTTTCGAGCGCCAATTCTGCCGACAACCTCCAGCTCCGAACGACGATCGTCGCACCGAAGCCCTCTCCCCGTATCAAGTTGCGACCTCCGACGTTGCTGCCCACCCTGCCGACTGGGGAGTCGATAAGTGGCCTCTACATGTCGTATCGTTCTCGTGCACTGCAGCTTGGTGCTGCTCGAAATGCCTGTCTTTCGCGAGCTGCCGACGCATGGAGACGGGGGGATGGTGCTGCCGCCAAGCGGTTCAGTCGAGAAGGGCACGATCTAAACTCGAAGATGAGCAATGAGATGACGGAGGCCGCCGGAAGGTTGGTAAGAGAACGCGTCAAGCTCGCTGAGCAGGCAGTCAAAAGCCGTGACCTAAACTGGTCAGACGATCTGGGAGACCGGAGCGCGCGAGGACGTGCATGTGGTGGTGGTTTGGGGGTATGTTTAGGTATCGCAAGTAAGGACATTGGTGGTGAATCAAGATTGTCTTCGGAGGAGAGGACAGAAGCCATGCTCGACCTACACGGACTACATTCAAGTGAGGCGACTGAAGTGCTAGAGGAATTCGTGCTTGCGGTGAGTATTTCACGTGGGCTCGGCTGTTTCTTGGATGAACTAACTTGGTTTGGAAGCTGGAACGGGAACACTTTTTGGGTCTTGGTCAGAAGTTTCTCTGTGACGCTGCCCTTTCTGTGCTGACGATCTTTTAGCATATACCGTCGTTGGAGAGGAGAAGCACACGGGAACTCAGGACGCAGCAAGGGGGGCTTCGCGCGCTCGTCTCGCTGCAGGTGTTAGAGAATGGCTGCATCGCTGGGGTTATCCGTGGAGCGAGCGCGACGGCATCATATGCATCGATCCCCTGACACACTCTTGAGGTTGCAATGGCGACGGAAGTACAACGCTCAACTCGGATTTGTAGAAGATTTAGGCAAGAGAGGTTATATAGACAGCTATTGTAGGACGTGTACGATATATTGAAATGCGGTGTCGGTCGGCGCGCACACAGCTTGATGGTGGCAACGTGGATGAGTCACGTGCGAGAGTGTGGTATTGGTCTTTGGCGGTTGCGGCGAACGCGACATTACCCCTTGAACCGCGCCCGTTGACCCTGACGTTAGTTTCAAACCCCAACCATGTCCACCACAGACGACGGCGCCAACGACGCGCAAGAACGACCCTGCTCCATCGACCTCACCCTCGAGCTCGAGCGTCAGCTCGACAACGAGTCGCTGCCACCGCCCACCCCTGCGGACGCACAGCGACCACAGTCACTCGACACACAGGTCCTCGCGCACATCGTTACCAACCTCCAGTCGTCCCTCGCAGAGGTCACCCGCCACCGAGATGAACTTGCCCACTCGCTTTCTCAAATCCAGGCCAGGGAGAAAGACTTCACCGACACCCTGACCCACATGACGGACAAGTGTTCCATACTACAAGAAGAGCTCAATACCGCAAACAGCAAAGCAAAGGACGACGAAAATACCATCTCCGTGTTGCGGACCAAAGTCGAGGAGAGCAGGTATGTCACTCCCGTCCTGTGTCCTGTTCAGCTGTCGACTTTGCGCTCAGGCGAGGACTCATGCGTCTTCAATCTGAGAGTCGAAGGCAGAGTCAAGTGCCATCCGGGTTGGACTTCTCTAGAGCTAACCTCGCCTCCCTGGCGGGTCCTCAGACATCCAAGCGGGCGTCGTTTGCGCCGCTCACCGGATCAAACACAGTCCGGATCAATGCACATCGACGTATTTCATCAGTTTCAGACTCGGGTTTCGCAAAGATGGATAGCGCCTCACCGCTTAGCAGTCCTGCCCCGACGAACTTCACCTTCCCCGACAACGCCATGCTACCAAGCAAGTTAACACCCCTGCCCAGGTCATCTGGGATGTATGGTCGCGCGTCCCCTCCCCTCACTGTCTTCCACTCGGAAGAGTCAGCTGAGGTTGAGATGCTTCGCAAGGAACTCATTTCCATGCGAGCAGAGTTGGACGAGGCAAAGCACGAGATAAACGAGGCGAACGAAGCACGAGAGGCGTCGGAATTATGCGTCAAGGCTCTCCGCGTATTCATAGAGGAAAACAACGTCGGCGTAATGCCAAACGCGGGTGGATCTACCATGACAGCGCCATCTTCCCAGGTGGAACCAAAGAAGGGCGCTCAAGCTGCGGGGAGTTGGGGCTTCAAGCTCTGGCGAACCGAGTCAATATTAGCTAAAAATCCTTCTGGCGCGATACCCATACCCTTTATACCACCTACGCCTAACAACGTGTCGTCACCACCCCCTCAACCGCTTTCAAGGAAGCTTGGGGAGTTCTTTGGGGCTCGAAGTGCCAGCATTTCTTCTACTACGCCCGTCAAATCGCCGCGTGCCGAGCAAGAAGCGATGTATAATGGATTGTCAGATACGTCATCCATTGAAGAATCTCTCGCTGAGCCCATCAGCCCAGCGAGTGAACTTCCCAGGACCAGCGTGCTGGTTAGAGACACGACGAGCGTCATTTCAGGCTCTTCGGCGAGGGATCTTGGTGCAAGCCCGGAACGGAAGACAGGCGGACTTCCCTCGCTGTCTGGAGCAGAAGGAGTTTTTACCCCCGTTGCCATATGAGTGCCAGGCCTTCGAATTTCCTCGCTCGTACTTGGTGGAATATATCACACATTTGGATACTATAGCTACCCGCCACTTCTGAGAGCCTTCTCCTGGAACACACGACACATTAAGTTACGATTGAATTGGATATGTAGCCTACCTATGTACTATTTTGCTCTTAGAAGCTAGTCAATTTCCGTCGATCCCGTCATATGCCCCTCCCCCCTTCTACGCTTTGCAACGTGCGGGGTAAGCTACATTCTTCCCCTCTGTTGTACGTAGTACTTTGACGATTTGCTGCGAGGATCGCACCGCTTACAAACTGCAGGCACATTGCACCAGTTGCTTTTAATAGCGGGAACCAATGTGTGATTGTACGACCAATTCCTATCCACCTCGATGGGCCTTCTTCCGTTGGGACAGATCCCATAACCTAAAGGCTGTATACGTGATCGACAATGATCCATTTCTGAGGTGACGACCTCGACTAGATGGCCAAGTGCTTCCCACTCCATGGCATTGATAACCTAGTGGTTCGCGACACAGGGGCCTCTTATTTTGCGCAGGGTACAACTTGACAGCAGCTGCACCCGCAGGATGATGCAAACAATGTCAATGTACCGAGGCGCATGGAAAGCCAGCTCTAGGCGATGGTGAATAGTAAGCCTTCCCCCTATCAGCTCCCATTGGTCCCTGACAATACGGTCACTGGAGATTACTGCATGTCCCGGTATTGTGTCTATACCCACTCGATTTGAACTGTATCGAGATATCCGAGCAACACTGAGTTGCTTTGGCCAATACGCAGCGCAGGATGTTCACATCGTCGAACTGCAACATGTCCGGCGGGATCAATCGATGCAGTCATGGTGGGTGCGCCCGTCATCAACCCTTGCATAAGCGGCACAGCCGTAGAGGGGGGCGTAAGTAATCGACACCTCACAAATACGCATCGGGCGTTCGCTCTGGGCTACACGTATCCAGTGTACTTTCAGTCCAGCTATTAATGAGTCTTTGCACAGGCCATCACATCTCAAATCTCCCATGCATGCAATCATCCGACCGGTGCGTGTGTTCCTCCATTGTTGACCATCATAGGGGCTGTATAATGCCAACTACCGCCCATTTGAATCTAGTGTTCACCTAATCACCTCATATCTCCGCCGAAAAAACGGATCTATCCTCTTCTCGTCATGGTCTATGTTTACAACTTACATGTGGATGTGAAGGCTGCGGCCCTTGAGATCGGCCCCGCTCCGACGGTTCCCCGGTCAACGAGTTGTCGTGCATGAGCGGTTGCACAATTCAGCAGTTGATTGATGTTTCAGGAGGTGCTTGATGGTCATATTTCACTTCTGTGTATGTGCGCTGACACTTCATTTGTGGTCGAGCGTCCAGCGGCCTTGCCGCTGAAAAATGTGGTCTTGAGACACTAAACATGCCCAACATGCGTGGCGCGTTGTACACTTCGACTCGTCTCTGCGGTGGCGGCGGGTGCGAGGAAGCAACTTGGGATCAATGGCGGCGGCAAGTCGGCGTGAGCTGGTGCGGTATTGGGATTTCCTCACACTGGGAGGTGCAACATTCGGAGGCACGAGGTGGGTGCGTTATCTGTTCTTTGTCACCAGCGCGGAGTCTTGAGAACGGGTTTCACGGCAAGGTGACGAAAACGTTTCAACCAACTTATTGTGAGGATGCAAAATGTGATGGCAGTTGGGTTGGGCAGTGGCAGCTACTATAGTCAAGTGGCGTGTAGGCATATATATTAGCACCGGGATGTCAGTTTCCAAACGCCAAGGTAGGTACCGAACAAGCAAAAAAGAGAAAGTGTTTTTCTCTCGACGGATATGCTTCCATTGGTCATGGATTACGCCGATTCACGATGAGAATTTGTGAGGAGCGGAGAAGGTGACTGATTTATTTCTGGTTGGAATTGTTCCTGGAGATGAGATCCTCGGAATGAAACACTCTCAGGAAATGTTTGAAGTTTCGGTTCAGACGTGAACGCAAGTTTCGAGTTATCGTCACACGGCGACGGGGGAGCAATTTGGAGGATCGTAAATGGTGATCACTAAGAAAACGTCGGTTGTGATGTCAAGATCGAAGATACCCCCTGAGAGCGACTGCGGATACTGCTATCCGAACTTGCAACTCTTTCGGGACGCATCATCTGTGCAAGGGAAGTACTTGATTCACAACCGTCTAGCTTGTGACAGTCATGGTCATTGGTTCGCCACACACAGGGATGGGGTTTAGAGGGGCTCACGGGACTTTGCAGGTGGTTCACGGGAGCTCGTTTGTCCGGATGGGGAATCTGGGCGCATGGGTACAACACGAGGTCGGCGCGGCAGCAGACTGAGCTGGTCGGGAAGATGCCGGTGAGCTGCCGAATTCGTCAACTCCGCTTCAACTCCGCGAAGATTTATAATAAATCCATACAGTCAAATATTGCCGGATTAACCAAGAAAGGAAATTATCCCTCTGGCAGATATGGATAATTTGAACGTACGCAGAATTTCCCTCGGAAACCCCATCGAGCTATCGTGCGCTCCTCTTCCTCCATCAATCCTTCCTCATCCTGGACGCTCTGTCCTCCTCCTCTCCTCCTCTCCTCTCCATCCCCATGGAGCCAAATATCTTCGCCGACCCTTCAAAGAAACGCAGGAAAGGCGCAACTCGTCTCTCTTGTGCTGAATGTAGACGGTCAGTCAACACTTCTCTCCACAATTTATACCCTCCCATCCTCTTTATTCTAGCTTGAAGCTACGCTGCGACAGGAATATTCCCTGCGGCTCTTGCGTCAAACGCGGGTGCGGCGCGATCTGTCCGGACGGTACGTCATCCTCCACTTCCTTCCTCTCCTTCCTCCACGTAATCGCTCCCGCGGTGTAGGCTCTTTGACCACAGGTCAAGGTAATCGGTGTGTCCCCATCATCCTCGTATCATCCCCCTCCCCTCAAGAATCCCAGTTTTGTGCTCGCATCCACCCAAGAGCTCCACGAAAAGATATCCGTCCTTTGCAATCGAGTGCGCGAGCTTGAAGATTCCCTCAGACATTCCCACTCCCTCGTATCACCCGATAGGCACCATCTTCTCGCCGACGACCTTCTCCAAATCAAAGCACCCTTACAAAGAGAACCACCCACCCATCGTAATGTTCCCAGAGGTGATGTCAAGGAAGAAGAACAAAACGGCGAAATCGTGGATGCCTTTGGCTCACTGTCGATTAATGCTTCCGGCGGTGCAAAATATTTCGGATCTATCGCTAATTCTTGGGTGAGCCAACCCATCGGGCACAAAGGGAGAACCCCTTTCATTGACAAATTTTTCTTTTTGTCTCCAGTACTTTTTGCAGGTACCCTTTGTCGAAATTTCACTGCATGATCGATCTAACTTGACCTCAGAATGAAGGCTCGGAAGCTCAGGAGTCCGAGACCGGCAGGCTAGCCTCTTTACAGAACGTCCTTTCACCCGAGATTTTGGCCCGGAGTGGTGCATTCCCGCTTGTTCCAAGCTCTCATCCGCTCCAGGTCGAAAACGTTCGACTGCGCGAACTTTTCTGGTATCTTCCCGAATCACCCAAAGCTCATTACCTCTGCCGGGTATACTACACACTCGGTGCTTGGATGTGAGCGACGTCGACGCTTGCTACCGTTGAATTTCTGATCCATCGTCTCAGGTATGATCCAGTCAACGAACAGGATTTCTTCGAGGAAATATACCCGTTATTTTATGCACCGGACGCCGCTCCCCCATCTGATGACCCGCTTCTTTCTCACAAGCTCGCTCTCATGTTCATGGTTCTCGCAATCGGAAGCCTGGTGGATATCAAGCACCCAGCTTACAATATCGAGGCCGAGAAATACCATCAATTGGCACGCGCTTCGCTGTTCCAGGGTTCGCTCTTCGAGGATCCTACTATCAGCGCCGTACAGACGTTGGCATGTACACTCGCCATGTTATGCCAATGGCATACTGATCTTCAGTTGATAGTTCCTTATGACCTTTTTCCTTTTCTTATCAGACAGACACGGATCTAATTCTGGTACGCGCTGGGCCATCATTGGAATGGCAATCAAGGTTGCGCAAAGCGTGAGTGTGCCTGCTTGTCAATTGCAAGGGTTTAAGCAAACGCGTTTTCCGCGATTAAAATAGATCGGGCTCCGTTAGTAATTCTCCGTCTGATTGGGTGATAGACACTAACTAATCCCTCACTTTTTACACAGACCGTGATCCAAGCAGGTGGGGAGTGGACCAAAAGGAGACTCTCCGCCGCCGCGAGTTGTTTTGGGAGCTGTACACGTACGATTCATGGCAGGTGAGTGGGATAGGATATACGAAGCACCGAATGTCAGGTCATCGCCATTACAGTGCTGGACATTCGGGCGCCCGCCGTCTTTCTATTTGTCACATATTGATTGCAAGCTACCATATACTGGCGAACCTGGCGATGAATCATGTGTGTGTTATGCGATGCGTTTAAACACGTCTCATCTGATGATATTCTTATAGTTCACGCTTGGAAACACCGCTTCGCATCAGAATGTATGAGTGTGGTCCACGATCAAGCCTTTGGCGCAAAGACACCGACGTACGCAACAGTCCTTCAATTGGATCGCAAGTTGCGCGCATTCCCCGTCCCTTCCAATCTGCAAGTTGCTGGATTTGGCAACTCATCTCCTCCGGAGTCGCACCATCAGGAGAGTGTGTCGTTGATTCTACAACGGCACATAGTCCTCGCTATCCGCGAAATGAGTATGTCTTCCCCGTGCATTACTTTCTTACCCATGCATTGCTTTCTTACACCCGCGGGGTATTCGTTGTAAGGGGCTGCTGCTGACACTGCCTCGATCAGATCTTCTCTATCTCCACCGGAGTTTCTTCGCCCGTGCCGTGACCGACCACCCCAAGGATCCACTCGGTAGTCCGTATGGGACTTCGGTTATCGCTGCCTACCGTAGTGCAGGCTCACTCGTAGCCTTGATGCGGAACCTTCATGCACAACTCAAGGAGCCTAGTGAACGAATGTGGTTCCTGTGGACCCATATGTTTTCATGTGCGGTACGTACACCCGTTAAATTCCGCGATAGGAGAAGCATTGACAAGCTGGTGGAATTCCTTTTGTGATACGAATTGTAGATTGTGTTGGGTTCTGTTGTCACCCGATGTCCATCGATGAGCTTGGCACCCTCTGCACTCGTCCAGTTGGATTCCGCCTGTGAACTTTTCTCCAAGGCAGCACGAGGATTTCGCGCTGAACCTGTATTGGTAAGCCTGTACCGTCTGCTACACGTCACTTTTGCCTCCTTACCCAATCTTCAGGATATAATGATAACGCTGCAAAAGAAGGCACACATCAGCTTGAATGAGTTTCGAAAGGGTAAAATCTCGCCCCTCGCACGGCAATTGTCGAGCCATTCTGAGCCGGGGTCACCATTCGAAGAAAACGACGAGCTCTCGACGCTTGGTGGGAGGACGCGGCTTGTAGCCAAGAAAGACTCGCTGTCACCACAGTCATCACCCACGGTCATTGATCGCTCGCCCACATCTTCGAATCCGGTAGTACCACTGCCTTTGGCATCCGGGAGCAATCAAGTCCACCCGAATGTCGTGGACTATCTGAAAACGTTTGGCCACGCCGCCGGCTCTCATACCAACGGGGCAACGTACACGGATGCGTCCGCTTTCAATACTCCCATAAGAGAACAGTACGAATCGTCTGGATATAATGACGCGACACAGATACAGCCGATGGAACTAGTGCCCGGGCAGTACCCTAATTATTTCCCTGTCTACGACTACGGGATGGTCCACGAGAATGGCTATCCTCATATGAACGGCCACATGTCTGCAACCCGACGCGAGTCCCCAGAAGCCAACACGATACAAAACACCTGGCAAGATTTTGTTAATTCCAGTGGTTTGGCTCTGGGCCATAACTGATGAGTTGGCATTTTTGCTGTCCTGTTGTTCTAAACTTGGTCTTGCAACCTGTGATGACTCTGATATGCTGTAGTTAAATATGTTTTGAGAAGGTTTATGGGGACGGCCGCTGTATATCTAACTATCGGACTCTGCTCAGACACCCATGTCCAGTACTGCTGTACCTTAGCGTTTTCTTGTTGCTTTTTCTTGCCTTGCCTTGATCCCCATGCCGACAAACAAGGCTAAACAAAGTGCACCTAACGACATGACGGACAATACAGACCTCGTGCAAGCTGGTCATCTTTTCTCGTTTCGTCCCCACTCCTCATGTCGATCTGTGGCTCTTCTTCCAAGGCTGGTTTTGGACGCCGTCCTGTAAGACCAATGTCTTTCATTGCCCAGCCCAGCGTCCAGGCAGCGTGCTCACCGTTTGCACATGTTTCCAGATACAAAGGAAGGTTGTTGTCTGCGGAGATGGTGCTTGCGGTATGTGCCCATGCCTCACTTTTCTTCCTGACGGCTCAGCGCGGGTTCATTCATAGGAAAAACGTCACTACTCAACGTTTTCACCAGGGGCTTCTTTACCCAAGTATAGTGAGTTCGAAATAGATCGAACCATTCACAATTCTGAACTTCATATATCGCACAGTGAACCCACCGTGTTCGAAAACTACGTCCACGACATCTACGTCGACGACCAGCTCGTGGAACTAAGCTTGTGGGACACGGCCGGTAAGTGATCCGGCTGGCCTCGACAAGTCTTGCGTCATAACTTCTGACGTTTCAAGAAAATCCCTAGGACAGGAGGAATTTGATAGGCTGAGATCGCTGAGCTATGCGGAGACGCACGTCGTCATGATATGTTTCTCCGTGAGTCTCTACTTCTTTTTTGTACAACGAAAAGGCGGGACCGTTGATCGTCGTCGTCTTAGGTGGACAACCCAACGTCGCTCGAGAACGTGGAAACAAAAGTAATTCTACTCTTTCATACTCGCACGTCCATTCGTTTTGAACGATGCCACAGTGGATAGACGAGATCATCGAGTTCTGTCCGGGAGTCAAGGTATATTCGAGCCCCTTGACGCTTTCATTTGGCGGGATATGACTGAACATTTTTTATAGCTCGTCCTCGTTGGTCAGTCCTTTTGGACTAGGTGCAGATTGAAGCCAGCTGACTAGCAATGTAATGCAGCACTAAAGTGTGACCTTCGAGACGATCGGAACGTTCGAGAACGACTTGCTCGTTTCGGAACGCAATCGGTACAGTACGAAGAGGGTCTCGCCGTCGCACGACGAATAAGGGCATCACGATATCTCGGTACGTGTTCGGCTTGGCTTCCCTGTCTCGCGTACGGTCTCGACTGACAACATCTCGATCGATGCATTAGAATGTAGCTCAAAACACAATCGGGGGGTCACGGAGGTTTTCTATGAAGCTGCGCGCGTATCGCTGAGCACACGGCCCAAGGGGCCAGGAGGTGGTTGTATAGTGATGTGACATTGAACCATTACATAGCCTCATTATTCGAGATCATGCACGTTCGTTCGCACTCTTTTTTTTTGATAGCACGCTATGCATCTTATGGATTCTTCTAATTGCTTTTACCTTTGGCACGAGGCGATATCCCAGTGGACCTTGTGCGGACGCTTGCCCTTTGTTTGTGTTCTACATGTATAGTTCTTGACATATATTCTTCAAATCACAAAAATGTCGAGGAAAAACAGAATCTATTATAGCAAATCGAAAAGCATGCATTACGGTACATTTTATATCACGTCGTGAAATATCCTGTCATTGCCTGTTGGCAAGCTTCAGTGTTATGTCCCGTTTCACAAAAGGAATACGTACGGGGATCATGTTCGCGCCCATACCAGTCCCGTTCATCATCGGAGGAGCCTGAACCGGGTATCTAAGCGAGAATGTGTTCAGTATCTGTAATATAACCAAAGCTAGCTTGAATACGAACCCATTGCCTTGAGTGATAAGTAAGCGAGCCATGGGGTTGATGATGGGCTGTTCAGCTTCCTGCTCTTCCTTTGCAACCTCCTTCTTTGCACGTTCCCTGACCTCCTTTTCGAGCACAGCCAACTGGAATGTAAATTGGATCAGTCACGATTCCGCGCCACAAGTGAGACGAAAACAAACCCTTTCCCGCATGGTTCTCGAGACTTGGATCTTGTAAGGCATGTAGAAGTCGTTCAGACCATGTTGCCATGAAAGTTCCTCCACGATGTCGGGTCGCAGTAGGTCGAAGCACACGTAGAGGACAGCTGCAAAACACTCTTTGTTGCCAATGTCAACAAAGTAAGAAAGGAGATCCTCCGCAACTTCGGTGCAGGCTGAAGTAGCGGCCGTCATGATCGCATCTTTGTACAACTGGTCATGCTTCGACAGCGATATCGACTCTTCCCATCGTGAGTTTTTCTGAAAGGGTGTGAAGCACCTTGAAGAAGTAAAATAAAATAACTATACCTTGTAAAGATGCGCAGCAAGCCGCCTGAACTCGAGAAGGTCGTGTTTCTCTAACCGTTGAGCAAGAGAAATGTTGTTGAAATTGTCAAAGCTGTCAATCGAGTCACGAAGGGTCTTGTAATCCTCCTCTTCGATGAGTAGGTCATTGTATGCCTCGTTAACTGCCTCGATGTTTAACTGCAAGTACCGTCAAATTGGCATCAAGTGGAGGTTCGAGATTTCGAAATACCTACCTTTTGAACGGCGATGAGATATGAGCGGATAAGGGGAATGTGGTCGATTTGACGGAACGTGCGCACAACACGAGCGTGGTCTATGCGGGGAATCATGGCACTCAAGAGATCCCCCAAGAGGGGGGGCTGCTCTTGTAAGTAGAAGGTGAGAGCTTTGTAGTAGCTATAGCATGCCGGATGTCAGCACGTGGATCAAGAATCCAAAAGGTGCTGCGTACATCTCCACATTAGCGACGCGGACAATCACATCCTTGAATTGATTGTGCTCCCAAGCATCGGACGAACGTTCGATCATGGCAAGAGAAGCATTGTCCTGGTTGCGCAATCATTAAGTGGGAGCGCGAGAAAAGCAAAGTGGCCTCTCACAAATTCGTCGTATTTTATGTAAAGGAAAACAAGCTCGGGCCAAAGATGCGCTTTCTCCGTAGCTCTGATGACCTGGTTTACAAATGACTACGTGTGTCTCTCCGTATAAACGAGGATAACCCACCTTCGGAATGTTGATCCGTGACACGAAGAGTTTGAGGTGCTCCATAACTATGAATGGAGGCAATCAGCAAGTGAAGAGCAGTGCATAAACCACACATACGTTTTCCAGGTCTATATTTGCTGTACAGAATGGAAAGCTCCGTAAAGATCCCCATCTACAACAATCACTATGATGACACTAGAAGCAACAAAAGAACATACGTGAGCGCGCTCTAGGCTGAGCGCTGCCTCTAGCAGAGCAAGGACTTCATCGAAATGGCCGCGACGTTCGTAAGATTGAACCAGAGCAGGCAACTCTTCCTATACAACGAACTCAATCAAAACTGGAAAACACTGCTCTGGCAATGCACGAACCGCATGAACGACAATGTTCAACCCGCAAATTTGAGCCTGCAGTGCAGGTCAGTAATACCTCCCTTGTGCGACAGCAGTAAACCCACCAAACGGAACTCTAATTTTTCGATACAAGCAGCATGAACTTGCTTCCAGACTTGAGTGTTGCCGGCTTTGCGAGCGCTTTCGACAGCAGCCTGGTTCTCGCCCAAGTATATGAGAGTGGTAGCCAAGCGAGCCCAGTTAGAAATGCTCGTAAATAGCAACTTGGCAGCTTGGTAGAGCTCGTCCTCAAAGCACTTCTCTCCAACCACCAAGATGTCTGCAACGTTCGTCATACTCAAAAAGTCTTCCATATCATGTAGGCGATCAGTCTTGGCATAAGCATACGCAAGCTCGGAATCGATTCGAGGTTCACGGAGATGCTTGCGCGCCATTTGCAGGAAGCGAACTAGATCATCATGCTTGCCAGCGCGGCTCGAAATCTCAACAACTTCTGCGAAGTTCGACGGGTCCTCTGCCTTGATGTACGAGTCTATAGAGAACCATCAACCTTTCCTCTCACTAATTTTCCGGACCAGGCATACCGATAGCATCTTTGATGCGGAGACCATCAAGCTGAGCTTTCGCAAGGCGACTCCACACTTCAGGTTTGTTGACCTTGTTAGCGTAGTCCAAACCACGATCGATTGACACAATGTGCTCGACCAGTACGCTCATGGCCATGGCATGTTGATCGTACTTCTTGTAAATCGTCAATGCCTCCTCGTAGAGACCATGATCGGTTGCAATGTTGGCGATCTCGGTGACGTCGTAGTTCTCGAGCTTGTTGATGTAACCCACAACCTTCCCCTTGTCCGCACGAATTGCTGTCAAGAGCAAGAGGTTCTGGAGGTTGCGGTTGTCGCTAAACGGAGAGGGTTCGATGATAATTTTCTCCAAAAGCTCGATCAATTCAATGGGAAGATCGGCTGAAAGGAATGCTTTGACGGTAACCGAGACGTCATCGGGGTCAGTACACTCGGGCAGCGCAGTTGCGACGATCTACACAAACAATCAAACACATGCAGACCATAAGACATGCAGACAGACCTGATCGATGAGTGCTCTGCGATGCACATTGTCATGGACAAGAACTTGTGCCCAAAGCTCTGGCTGACGACGCCTCACGAGATAGCGAGCCTGTTGTTTGAACATCGAGTTCTCATTCGTGATGGCAATGAGCTCGTCATCACAGAAGCCCTTTGCGTATGCGATGTACGCTAAATAGGGATCTCGGGCCTCACAGAATTTACCAACGACGAGGGGCTCATACAGCTGCACCAATTGTTGAGGGGAAAGGTCATACAACATGTCAAAGAACGTACGTTATTTTCCTTCAAGAATGCTTCGGGATTGTTGTTGCTGTCGATCAAAATCTTGGCCATGGCGTTGAACACAGCAGGATCTTGAGAACCGGACTGTACACGGGCCTCAAGCCAGGGGAGAATCAACTTCAGTCTATTGCGTTGCTCAACTTCATGGACGAGTTCATCAATAGGGAAATTGCCTGTCACGGAAGCTAAAAGCCCTTTGATGGTTGTTTCGTCGCAATCGACATCGAGTAGTCCACCGACAACCTGAGGGGTCCTGACGGAGTTGACACGCTGCACATAGACTTCGATGAATTTCGTGAGACCATTCTGATAGAGATAAAGCACGAGGTCATGGACAAAGTCGAAGCGATCGCAGACAATGATGAGGGGAAGTTGATCTTGAAGCTTTGCCTCCTTCAAGAAATTCTTGACCTTCTCTGGGTTGTAATGGTTACTCTCTCGACAGATACGCTCAACTTCACGAATCTGGCCGGTCCGAGTGGCAGCCTGGATGTACTTGAAGTGGACCTCGGGATCTTCGCTGAGGTTCACGATGGACCCGAGGTAGTAGTAGAGACCTTTGATAAAAGTTAGTTTTGCGAAAGGAGGAACATTGCAGAAACACTCACCTTCAAATGTTTTGAAAGACTCGAACATCTCGATCAACTTCACAGGGCCAAGGATATCGGAGTACTTGGTAGCAATCTGGATGACAACCTGGAGATTCTGGCGGATATTTACCCTAAGCATCTCTTGCATGCAGGCCATCGACTGTTCAGTGGTGAGACGACTGAAGTAGTTGACTAGCCATTCGGGTTGGAGGCCGCCAGTATGCACAATTGCGCGCTTGATGTCGGCCAAGTCCTCATAGTGTTCGAGAGCCTATTGACATCAATAACAAGCGATCTCAAATATGGAATGTTACACTTACTCTTTGCAAGAGACCGGCCTTCTCGCAAAGGTTGGCGATCCTAGGGCGGTCATAATGCGTGAACATTTCATTACCGAGGATGGCGTCCGCGACCTGCGGCGCATGGACAAGATTCATCTCGAGAAGACGAGTCTGCAGATGAGCCTGCTCGGCCCGATTTTCCTTCAGAGCATCCAACAAGAAGGACGTTGCCGGCTGGATCATGTTCTGCGACATAAATATGTCCACAACCTGCAATATATGCGTCACATATTGTTCGACAATCAGTCAGATTCCCACTTACGCGCTCGATATCGACCAACGAGCCAGTCTCGTCATTGACAAGCTGGGTGGCAAACTCAGCACCCTTGTCAGGGTTCGTCCTCATGACATGCTGCAAAAGGGCAACATAGTCCGGGCTATATCCAACCTTCTTTGAGTATAGAACAATCTTGTCTGTCTGACCAGTCTCTGCAAAGCAAGCGATGACCTTATTGGGGACATTTGCTCTGAGGTAAACGCTCAAAGCCAATGTCATGTCATGTAGCCGGACGATATCCCCAAGCTCTTCACTACATGTAAGCTGACAACGTAATATTAGGAGCAGCCAGATCTCGTGAGGGTAGACTTGCCTTATTCTCTTTCAGCCATTTCTCGAGAAGTTGCTTGCGACCTTGCTGCAATACAGGGCGAGCGAGCTCGAGCGACTCAAAATGGTTGAGTTCACCTTTCTCCAACAAGATACCGAAGTATTGGAGGATAGGAGACAAGCCTCCTGGGGGGGCGGGTGCTTGCTTGAATGATTCAATCACCTGTGCTGTACGAAGAATGCCCTGAGCGCCGAAAAGTCAGTTCAGAGGCAGTCACTGGTAATCAGGCGTGTGCGTACCCGAGGAGAGTTGGCAGCTATCTTCGCCGCTTCACTGTATTGACCGGAAGAAAATAGTTGCTGGTACTGCTTGACGTAAAGATCATCCGCACCAGGTAGATTAGCACGACTGGCGAGTTTGAATGCGAGTTCGGTATTGTTGAGTGTAGAGAGGATGTAAGGGACGATCGTCTGCTCGTCGACGCTGACTGATAAGACCTGGCCTTTCTTGTTTACGCCGATGATCCCGTGTGTAGTGTCATGCTCTGCCGTGACAAAGATCGTCTCGCCGGATATGCGATTCATATAAACACATGCACCAGACTCCAGATCGTACAGGTGAATGAAACCATATTTGGTGACCAGAAAGATGATACCATGCTTTCTAGACACCTGCATGGCTACGGGGAAGTCGTTGGTAGCTTCAGGAGGGAAATAGACATCAACTGCCTTCTTCACGAAAGGTGGGTCCGGTGCGGTGTGGTCAATCTCCACTACATGAAGCTACACAATGGCTCCTAAGTAAGCCTCGAACTCCTTTAATGCACATCGCATACCTTGGCACCAGTGGCGGTGCGAACTGCAAATGCGAATAGCTTTGTCACGGACTGATGACCGTCGAGCTTTAGCTCCGCAAATGAAGCAGCATGTCCTTCGATGGGCTGGCTGACTCCTCGCTCTCGGCTATACAGTTGCATCGCGCCTTTAACCTTGAACGCGGAAGGATTCGTTGAATTGCTTGAGATACCGATCAATACCAGCCACTTCTCATCAGAAGAGACACGGTAGTTGATGATCTGCGCTCCCGCAAGTGTTGCGTGCCGGTCAAAGACCTTCTGCGGGGGTGACGTCTGGTCCCCAATTGACCAATGATACACAGCAGACTCAGTGACCATTCCGATGGTCGTCTCGGATACCCATTTCCAGTATACGACGTCCTCGTTGTTGGCATGAGACTTGACTTTCTGCTTGGTCTCGATATTGAAAATCTGCAACGTCCGGCCGGCTGCGAAGGAAGCTGTCAACGTCGCGGTACAACACGACGGGTTAGGGACACACCCTTTAAGGCGAGAATTTTCTTGGATGGATGCATGATTGCAGAATCAGCACTAATTGGTCTTCGAAGAACATTGTTTGCGTCGGCGAGGTCAATTATGACGACTTGATTCTGTTCATTAACTTTTTCGCGTACGCAAATGAAGTGGTCGGATTCTAACGTCAAGGTCTACAGAGGGCTCGGTCAGGTGTTCATGAGTATATCTAGAAACAACCGCAACACACCTAAGAAGCAAGGTGCAAGGCAAGAAACCAAACAGAATGAGCATGTCACCGCAGATTGGACTTGGCTGCGCGTACCTGGAACGAAATTGAAGCTGGCTGAATGCCCAAACTAGAGAGCTGCAGATGCTCGCAGAATGAGATGGGTTTCGAGATGTCCGCCATGATCAAAGTGTCGTTAACAGCCGTACGCGACAGCGAAGGAGAAAATTGGTCGATGAGGGTTGTTGAGACGAGTAGCGTCAGCCAAGTTAGGACAGCAAGGGCATGAAAAGTTTACTATTGTTTGTCTCGGGCTTCATTGCCTGCTGATGGGACAAATATAGTACTACTACTAGTGTAGGGAACTGAGAGACAAGGGCATTTCTACACCTCAGCAAGAATCAGCGGTTCCCCCGAATCCTCCCCTTCTGACACTGAAGTTGGCGGAGGTGCATTGCCATAATACAAACGCTGCGCCATGATCGCTGTTTATTTCGTGACAAGTGGTCAGCAACATGTCGGAGAGGATGCATGTCGACGTCACCGCCCACCTATGTCTACAGACAGTTGAAATATCGCACAGGCCTTGAACTGCAAGGAAGACCCTTGCAGGAAGAAGTACGCTGTCCTGGATTGACTATGTCAGTGGATACAAGTCGTAGATCCAATGAATAGTCTGACTTGAAAGCATCTCCACCCACCCAACCGATCATTGTAGAGGCACGGAATCCATAAAGTGATTTGTGCTTGTAATTACTGCACAAACAGTGCACATGAGGCCATCATTGATCCACACTCGAGCGCACAAACCTTATGAGTTGCGGGAGAGGTAACGTACTCTCCAATCCCAGAGCAAAGAACCCCAGTATAGAAATATAGAGTTCGGACCTCCCAAATATTAAGAAGAATATAGCCGAGCAGAGTCTGAAAAAAGTTGAGGTTATTGAAAAAACGAAGCATGCAACAGCTTCTTACATGATACTTGCAAGACATTCGATGTATTGCACATATGATTCCCACTGCCAGAAAGAAAATGGTCGTGGGGATGACGCGTAGTTTCCTAAGCTCGTTTTCGGCCGATGACGGAGGCAAATGAACAACAGTGCGAGCTGTCGATTGGTGGTATCACGGTCACACGATCTCATAGTGCGTGCGCTCAGAGGGGCGTACCTGCGCGACGATCATAAGAACCGACTGGAGCAGCAAGGCAAACTCGAAGTGAGCACCCAGCCAGAAAAAACACCGAGTGATGTTGGCTATTAACCTGATGGTATGCGCTGTCAACGTGTTGTGTAAATGGCTGTTCAAGTGGGCTCACAGAATCGCACAGACGTCACGAGAAAAGCCTGTCGAGTCCCTGATAGGTGGAAGATAGGCGGGCATGAGTAACTGTGCCCATGCAAAAGATGCCTTACTTTTTCCTGACAATGGACACTGCTTGATCTGCGTAAACGAGAGGAGGTCCAATAGCCATCCCAACGGACGAAACCACGGCAATCCATGAAGGTATCATTGGCATAACCAGATCGAAAATGGTATGCCGTCAGCTTGGATGCGTTCGGGTGCTGCGGAGCGCAACTTCATCAGAATCGTTCAATTGCCAAGGCGGCTGGTATGACTAACGGTTACTATGTAGCCTGCACGTGGCGATGAGTAGACACAAATATTCAAAGACAAAGGTCTCCTGGTAAAAAATGCCATGACTGGCTGACGCATCCACCACTACAATTCCCCCGTCAACGTTTCAACCACGTCTAGGGCCTCGCGGAGCCTTGAGCGATGTAGCACTCTCGAGTGGATCCCCTGCAGCTGTGCCGCAAGTATTAATGAGCCTCGATCACAAGCTTCTAGTACATCTAGATGGAATCCGTCGTCCTACATCAAGTGGTTCCATCAATGTTGACACTGAACGTTGAGTCTCATCTCGGCGTCCGAACGAATCAGATTCAGTCGCACCCTCCTTCCACACCACTGAATAAAGTTTCATAGCGGTGCCTTGAAGTTCCTCGTATCTCCGCCTCTCATCACCCCCACAATAACAATTGATACAATACTTGGGATTCCCGTCTCGTTGATGGGGATTCAGGCGTTCTCCAAGCTTGTCGTTCTGTTCATGTCGAATCTTCTCTGATTGAAAACGCGATTGTCACAGTACCAGCTGCGTGACAACTGACCATCAATATTTCAATATTGGTTCCAACCACCCGAAGGCCACGGGTCAATACTACGAGATGCTCTCGTACTGCTGAGCAGCTCCACCGATGGCTCGGGAGCTTCACATCAGGTCTGTGCATGAATCTTGAAAGACATTCCCTCTTACTGGACATCATTGTGCTAAGTAACCAACTCTTTCCTTTCCTCATTGCAGGTGGGGGTACCCCTCTTGAAGCATGGATCCCAACACACACACAACCTCGCTTAGCCTTCCGCGGCCAACTTCCTCCCCTTTGCCTGCAAGGTGGCGTGACGGCCGTAGTTATGATCCCTCCCTGCTATCGCAGCCATCCATAACCGCATTTCTTCCTGCCTGTTGCAATACAAGTAAAGCGACGACATCAACGTGATGCTACGGCTGCAAGAACAATGAGGAGACATCGGTAAGCAGCACCCCCCACCTGGATGACATGTTGTCATCCCGTCGTTGAGCTTCTTCCTATCCCACATAAAGAATTTGCGATTGCGAACACGTACGCACGTTGGCTCCCCTATGACTTGGCGGAGATTTCTCCAGGACTTTTCCGTCCACAAGGGCTCGTTTCCGTTATGCTCTGCGGTGCAGCGGACCTCGACAATGGGATTCGTTGCCTGCATAGGAAATACAGGTGGGTGGTGCATGTCCACTTGGCTGAAATCGTACCATGGAATTAGGTGCGGGCGTCTTTGATCGCGTCACACGTTGCGCAATTTCTGGAATGCACCAACCTCCCCCTCTTCAATAATTTTATATCGTAAAGCGCCGGTACGGTCGGTGGGCAAGGATACGAATCAGGCTTTCCAGGATCCAAGACTGCAGCGATGGCTGTGGGTGACGAAAAGCCTAGCCCTTGACCCATGCAACTTGGGTGCTCCAACGTTTGTTCTTGACGCATCTGCCGCGCAGCATAGAACACTCCTTTGGTGACGCCACTAGATAAGGGAGTTCCATATTGGCATTTGAAAATTGCAGAGGTTGTTTTCCATACCGAGTCGCGGTTTTGGCCATGACGACCAGTCACAGAACTTTACCGAGACAGATGACGATTGCTAGTAACTTGCAGGGAATGATATCTGTGAGATCATTGACACGGGAAGTTCATGTACTTTTCAACCGCCAGACGCGTGAGATGTGATTCTGGTTCTGGCTATTTTTGGGGGCAGACGACCTCGTTGCACCTTCGCAAGTTGAACCTTTTTAAACGTTTGGGCTGGCCACGACTCCGAGTAGACTACATCGTGTAGCACACCACGTCCAACGTCGTCCAACGTTGTCCAACTCGCTCCACTCCTCTCCCTGTCATACTGCTCCGTTTCATATTCTTGACACCTCGCTTCGTTCCCCGCCATCGACATGTCTCGCTCTCTAAGCGAGCTCCCTCTTGACCAGCAGTACTCAGCACCCACCGACTCGGAGAGTTTCGAGCAGTACTATGACACCTACTCTACCCTCGTCCCCACGAGCGCCGGTCCCGGCTCTGATTTCTATACTTCTGAAAATTTGTACTTGTGGCAGGACGTGGACGGCATCTATCACTGGGCTGACGCGTCCGCCGCGCGGTCCGATAGCTGTCTGGGGTATTCATCACCGTCGTATTATGTCTCCGCATTGTCATCTGAGGCAATTCCACCGGTATGTTCCCATCCCCGGATCTTGCCCTTCAACACTGAGACCAAACCGAACAGTCCAACTACTGTGGTTACCGACTCGGTGATCTCGAGGAGCCTTCACAGCCCGCGACCGCCCAGGAAAACTCGTACATATTTCACTTGGCCCAGCAGTTCAGGAACGGTTCGGCCCGTCCACAGCTTCAGGACCATCGGTCTAGTATTGCACGCGCAAGTGACAACTTTCTTGCACAAGCCTCGTCTATTTTCAGCGATGGGCATTCGTCTCTGAGACGCGGAACCACCTTGGATTACCGGCCATCCATCCAACATCCATCCAGCTCTCAGCGTGACCCTCGTCCACCATCAAGGAAACGTTCTAGGGAATCATTAGACGAAGCAAGTTACCATGTTAAGGTAAGTTCGCCGGCGCCAATCTTAGATTACAGGCTTATGATATCCCGACGCCTCAATCTTAGGATGGTGATAACGCCCATCTATCTTCGTTGCCCACGGCGACTGACGCATGTCGTCTTCCTCAACCACATACTACGACAGCGCCGTCGCAAGGCCTACCTTCGTTCTCCGTCCGGCTCCCCCACCTTGGTGATGCCACCACGTCTTTGAATGTTGATTCCCACACCCGCGAACATGAACCACGCTTGCGTCCAGAAGAGTGTTGTGTGATTCCAGTACCGAAGTCCATGAGCAATAAAAGGGTTCATCGTTCAACCGAGGAGCTTGTTCGGCAAGAAAGTACCATCTTGTCGATGCCCACAACAACGTGGTCTATCCCTGACGATCAGGTTATGAAAGGGGCGAAGAAGCCTGGCGAACAGAAGAAACAGGCTTTAGCATGTCTATTCTGCCGAGAGAGGAAGATCGCTTGTGGCAGGCCCCCTGCCCACAACCCTGACCAGACCTGCAAGTGAGCGCACCCGTTTATTCCACCTGGGAATCCGAATGCTAACGTTACCGTTAGTCAATGCGCACGCCGTCGGATCAAGTGTGAGTATCCAACTGAATCGCGTCGTGGCCAGCACAAGCGCCGCCGTAAGCCAATGGAAGGTGAATCTACCAGTCAATCAGCCGTCCGTACGAACTCGACGTCGAGTGCAGCATCTACGACGACTGCCTCTTCGTCCACGACATCAACGACCACCACGCCACCTGCATGAACACAAAGCAAGAAAGATATCCTCAACCAACATATTTGCACGCAATCCTTATCGCGCATGTAATGGCCCACGTCGCATCACTTCCTTCGCACGGTATCAACCTGGTCAAAAACAGCGGAAAGACCCGTCTCTATATTGCAATGAATTCGGCCACTAAATTATTTAATATCCAGCGTTTCTGGCTCCACCCCTTCTGTGGCGCTAGGCTCCATGTGCTTAGATGGTGTTTTACTTATGGCATACAAGTATTTTTTTCCACCATGCATCTCCTCACTCTTTCATGCCATTGGTCGATACATGTTAGGGTAAATAACTTTCTTTTAGTTCACATTATATTGTTGGACTCGAGCGCTCGGGTAGAATTATAGTGGGCAGATGTCACTTTTCAGCACCTAGATGGGCCCTTGAAGCAGTAAAGTATTCAGCGCTCGGGCACCGCTCAGCTTGATATGAGCACTTCCATAGACCAAATATATATGTATGTAGGGAAAAAATAAAGCCGGTTGCCTTGCCTTCATCCATCAGAAAGCCACCTGGCCGATGGATCACCAAGTCGATTAAGATCAGACGTTCAATGACCAGCACGCATACGCTCGGCGCCGAGGAGCTATACAGTTTAATTGGTCATAGTGCATACGGCTGGGACAGCCAAAAAGCCATGCATTATGAGAAGTATACGATATCGGTGGAGTTTTTGGCAGGGAAGAGACTCACTCGAAATCCAATGCATCATGGCCGATCGTACTGTAGCAATGACCAAAGAAGGACACTCGCCGCACCATGTCATGACTATCGCACAAAACACGGTTGCAGTGGCGAAATCATACGATGATAGTGGCCTCGAGCATGGAATGAGTTGTGGTGATTGACTGTGGTGCCCATGAGCCCGATCGCCCTGCCAATATGCCATCATATTATCCCTGGAAAACAAGCAGATATCCTTTGTTGAGAGCCTGAGGCGAACATCAGGAAGCCTGGCAGCGGTCAGTTCCATCCTCGATCGATCAAAAGGGGGTGATGCACCCATGAGGTGTAAAGTTTTTCTAGACGCGTCCACAGCTGGTCGAGACCTCAGAGTCAGTACGTGACTCGGCTCGAGCAGGCATGTTGCCCACACGAGGTATTAATTGTGCCACACGTTCCGACCACCAAACCGCTTCCCAGTCTCGTCTTGGGGGGGAAATGCTGGGGTAGCACATCCGCATGATTGATCTCGGTCGAATGTTATAAAAGAAAGATGCCATCTAAGATTCTATGTTGAAGTCACGATAAGATTGCAAGACGACCTTGTGAATTTGCAAGGAGTGGTGATGCGTACCGTAGCTCTATAAAACGAGGCAGCGGTCGGAATATACCATGGAAACAGAGGATTCATTCTTTATGGTGTACGGCATACAATGTGCCACTGGCTCCAAAGTTTAGCAGAAATGGAGAATATTGAAGCCAAGACACATGCAAGCATATCAGCTTGTTTGGTAAAGCACGCTCGAGCCGCGGTATATCCAGCAATAGATTAAGGCACCAAGAGCTATTCGACACAAAAGTAGGACGCAGAGGGAGAGAGAGAGAAAAGGCAAGCACGAATCCACATGTGTTTCGAAGCAAGTCCAGAGCACTCGTTACCACGTCTTCACCGGCCATTGATGGTGGCGGTAGAGTCTCTCCGAAGGTGTGACGGACTCGCACCTTGTGCATGCTGCGATGAGGGTGTGGAATTGGGGTGTTCTGGAATCTTCTCAATTTCTTTCTTGGCAGCCTGCCATGCCTCAAGGTTCTGGGGCAATACGACTGAGATTGCGCAAGCATTATCTGGAAGTGGCAGGGTCTTACCTTCTTGCACCAATCTCTGTGGCTTCTGGCCATATTGATTGTCATCTCTCGAAGGTCCGCAACCTTCTGACGTTGGAAACGATCGAGATCCGCTTGGATCGTCGAACTGGAGTATTTCAGGTCCTGCGCCGTCAAATGAAGCGCATCCTCAAGCTTCGAGCCACAGTAGCGCCGTCAGCGAATGACCGTCAAGTAATCAGATGAACTTACTTGCGAGATGGTTTCGCGAGTTTTACCAATACCGTTACGCCTTGCTGTTTCCGGGTCGACGTCCATCATCCCGTGCAAAGTATAGCTAAGTGCATTCAATAAACCCATTCCAGGAGCACGCCTCTTGTAAGGGCTCGGGCCAGGGTGAGGAGGGAGGTATACCGATCCAGGCTCGTCAGGATTTTCACTCGATTGTCCCTCTGACTCTGAATTTGTCAGGCCATTGACGCGACCATGTGCGAGGGCCTCCTCAAGCCTCTTTGCCTCCCTTTCACTTTTCTCGTACTCCTCCAACATTTCACGCTTGCCCTCTAGAGCGTCTTGCGTCATCTCATATTGCACGTGTTTCTGGTGCCGATACGCAAGAAGCTTTTTGATGATAGTGGCGAACTGCGTGTACTCATGCAGGGGTTCAGAGAAGTTCTGCTCAAGCTCTTGGAGCTGCGATGATGTCAGTAACAACACAGATATGAAGACAAGGGACGATGAAGTGCACGCACCAATCTTGTTGTGGACATGTATGACGCATCGACAGCCTGTCCCGTTTTCTCCATTGCAGCGGCGAGAGCGCCACTTTCATTAAGACTAAAGCCGTTCAGGGCAGCACCAAGTTCCGAATAGTCTTGCGCAGTCTCTGCGTCATGGATGTATAGATTGCTGAGTGAATACTATAGACGTAGAGGGACGTCATACCTGACCACCGCTTTAGTGTCCTCCGTGTAACCTTTTCCATTGGACTACTGAGGTGGTTTGCGAACTTGTTCGTGAACACTTCGGAATCGATGAAGCGTTGGTCTGGGTTTCGCAAAGGATGCGTTGCCGTCGGATTCGGAAGTACTGCGTAGGCAGGGGATGCGTTCGGATCTGTAGGACTATGTGATGGAGCCTTTAGGATATTCTTTGGGAGCAATGACAGCGGTGGTGAATTGAGCACTTCAGTCTGCAACATGGTCAAGGATTGCTTAGCACAAAACGAGCACTTGGCCCACCCATGAAACTTCGCCTTCCAAAAACCGATGGAATACGTGCTCGTTTGACAAGATAGGGTGACGAGCGATGCGGTTTAGGAATGTTTGCAGCATGCGCTTGCGTCGGGCAATCATCGCGGTATCCTCCTTTGCCTTTGCCTGCTTGGTAGCATAGTCTCCGATGGTCTGCTTGGAAGGGATTGGGGGGATGATGAGAGTTGGATACAGCTTCACGAGGTTCAGGCGTAGAGACTCGAACTCAGAATAACGATGCCTGGCTTCCGCGGTCTGTTGCATGTGAGTCCGCGTCAGACGCTCGATCAGCGATGCCACGGCTGATGCTCACCCCGGCGTGGATCACGTATGTGATGTAGGGCGTATTGGAGTTGAGGGTCGTCTTTTGTGCATCGGTTATCTTATCACATACACTCAGGGAACGGTTGTTTAAGACAGATGCGGGGCTGGCACACACCAAGATCTCTGCGTCCTCTCCAGAGTGCAGCCACCTATCTCTATAACAGCAGAAGTCGCTCCTGTGTGTTTGCTGAGGTTGCCGTTGAGTGCCAGAGGAGGGGAATGGTTTGTTTGGAGAGTGGATACGGGCGGTGTTAGGCGGCGGAGAGGAGGGCGCTGATATGTTCACTTTGGAGGTTGACGACGTCTCTGACGAGACACGGTCGATGTCGTTTTCGAAAGGGTTGTCGTCCTCGAAGGTGTCCATCGCTGTACGCTGTGACTGTGCCGCAGCGAGCGTCGGTCAACTTTGCGGCCAATCGATGAAATTCCGTTCAAAGGTACTATGAGTCCAGCGCGAGACCTGACGAGGATATGTCCGGGTAAGTCGAGTACTTACACTGCTGCGTACGCTGGGCTACACTTGCCATATTTGGTCCTAAGGTACGCCAACATCTAAGCTACCCAAATACGCGGAAGCTCCCTTCAAGCAACGCTGCATTCACCTCCTCTCGCAACGATTCGTCCGCAACCTCCCCTACCTCCTGCATCGCGTCCTCAAAGCCTTTGCCTAGCAGCGACGCAAACAGCTCGTCGATCTGCTCCTCGTGCCAGCTCCCATGAGTCGGCACTGGCACCATGAAATTCTGTATCTTCTCGTGAACCTCGTAGCTGAGAATAGCGTGAGCCAAGAAACAGCTGTAATTCCGTGTTACCGACCGAAGTTTCCTTCCCTTGCTAGCTTTTGTATCCACCTTCTTCTTCGCCTTTTTCTCCTTTTGCATCGCCATCCAATCGTCGTTTCCGCCCGTTCCGTTCCCTCTCGTATCAATAATGTCACGGAGCAGCTGATGGTAAAAATCAGTGTCGTCAAACACCTCAGCGTCCTCTTTTTCCCGGGTCCCCTCTTCATCCATCGTGCTGATCCCTAGTCTGCTTCTTTTGCCCCGGTAAATTCTCGTCCGATGGAGGACTTTGCTATGGTCCGCAAGTGTCTCGTCGATCAGCTGTGGTGCCGATTTGATGTGCTGAGTCGTTCTCGAAAATGCATTGCGGTTGGATGGAAGGAGAACTGACGGTGCAACGGCTTGGATTTTAGATGACCACTTGTTGAGTGTTTGCACGAGGTGGGGGTGGTAACTGTTACGAGCGTAAGATTTTTTTTTTCCAATAGCAAACGTGCGAGTACGGACGTGCACTCAAGTTCTGATGCCGCATGACTGACTTCGCGTAGTTCTTCAGCATACTCAGCCAATGAATGATACGTTTCGGTGCTCCTCCGACGTTTACGCGGAGGAAGCTGAATGGATTCGTTTGCTGAGAGCAGACACTAAATTTGTGTTGAGCAGGCATTGTCTCTGTAGGAAGGGTCACACCTCTTGAAAATCATATATCTCATTTGAGAGTAACCGTGCTTCCTCTAACATTTTCACGAGAGGAGTGTGCACTTGTTGATTGGCAGCATCTTGTAACGGCTGTTCGTTCATGAGACGATTTCAAGACAGGAAAATAGACGAATACTTGCAGGAGGGAGGCGGTTTCCAGCTGTGACGGCTTTTTGTAGGCGAATACGAGCATCAAGAAGTGAATCCCAGAGTGCCTGGATGCAAGATATAGATTAAAAGAAATTATCATCCTCAAAGAAAGTGACTTGCAATCTGTCTCGAAATGGCTTTTCCCTTTTTACGTTCTTCTTCTCGAATTTTTAGGAGGCTCGAGGACAAGTCACTATTTTGTTTGGATGCGCTGTGACGTTCCGTTGACACATCCTTGGAGGTTCGTATGTCCATTTGGCGCTTCACTCCAGTCTCATGATTAAAGGTACGTGTCTCCAGATGCACATCGAAAACATGACTGTCCGACTCCGCATCCTCACTGGCTGAGTCGTTCTCGCTGCCGTCGGATTCGTCGAGCATCACCTTTCTTGAGGTTTTGGAACCATCATATTTCGGATCTGAGAGACTCTCGTGGAGCTTGCGCAGGGATGAAGGACTGATTCAATGAGTCTAGCTTGTAATCCACGTGCAGTGGTCATGTTGACGTACCCAACATCAAAGTAATGTGCTCGGGCGACGTTGTTATCTGCTACAGTGTCGAGATCAGGACCAGGATCAATACCCGTGACCTGGGCGTCCTCGGGGTCGAAGTCTGCATGAGGTCAGCTGAGGGTCGAAAAAGTGGAGAGTTGACTTGCCCACTGGAGCGACGTCCTCGAGCTGGGTGATTTGCTGGGCGAGGGACAGACCTGGAAAGGATCCTGAGGTGCTCGCCGTGATGGTCGATGATGAAACTTACGTTCCATTCTGCACTTTCCAGACGAGGCTCATGAACACCACTGCAGAGTCCGTAGATTTCGCACCAGCCCTGTGCTGTTTACATAATTGTTACTAGATGGTGCGAAATTATACTCAAGATTTCTTCTTCCCTCTTACCATCACCGTCCCAGCGACACACGACCAAGTGGCCTGCAGCCACTATTAAGCGTTTATTTGCATACTAGACAAGTTCAATCTGGATTCGAAATCATCTCCATGTTTTTTATCCTCAAAAAATGCACAGAAATCGTGTTTCAAGTGAGTGTCCATTTTTTTTGTACAGCTCATTTTGGAAGTGCCCGGCTCTGCTTCTTCCTCTCCAACGCCATCAGGCATTTTATCTGTCACGCGACAGCCCCATCGCACGTACCTTGTGTCACTGATTTTTTTACATGTAATATGATAGCCTGTATCTTCGCCAGCCATTGTGCTCCCCTTCCCGTCCTTGCTTCTGTGATTCACCTCAAGGTGTCCTTCGACCACTCATAAACCTACTTTAACGTCTTCCCCTGTCCCCATACGTACGATCGTATACTCACTCTCCATACCTACGCAGGCTATTCCCCCTCAGTAATGCCGCGTTCCCCAAACCGTACCGTCGCCGTCGCCGTCGCCGTAAATCCTCTCTCACCAGACGACGACGAAGACAACGATATATGTCCCGTGTGCGATGGCGATTGCACCTGCAACAACAGACCTCGACCTCTCTTCCCCTCAAGCGTCAGCCATGGAAATGCGCGCTTTGTAGCTACACCGACCGCGTCAACGGTTTCCTCCGTGCACGCTCTAGGAGCACAGCCCCTCAAAATCAAACTTATTGTTCCCCCCAGTATTCAAAACAAAACGCGTTCAGTAGGATCCACGCCAAAGAAATCTCACATGGAAGGTTCTTCCGCAGCGTCCAGCGGAGTTGCTGGAAGCAGCTCCGCATCATCTCATCTTACCAGCACCTCTTCCACCGCTTGCCATGGTCAACAGAGTTCGTCAGACGCTATAGGGCAAAAACGCAAGGGACGTCCTCCCAGGGCGGTCACGATTATGCGCGACGGGGCCACAAACGCGGCTTTCGACCGACAAATTCGCGGCAACGAGGTCAACACGTTGCCACAATCACAATCTCATCTGTCATCGCATACTTGTACTCAGCGATCGATTGTATCACGGGCACGCCCACGAATCGAGACCTTAAAACCAAATTTGTCTGCCTCGAGGCAAATCTCAAAATCCCAGGCCAAAGGCATGACCGCAAAGAGATCGGCTTCCTTAAAGAAGAAGCAGGACTCTGTCAGCGACCTCACCGATTCTGACCTTCAGCCAAGCATTGATACGTTCCGCGACGACGATGGCGATGATGCGTCTTCGGGACGCTTCCCTACCTTTGTATCGGCTGATGGACTGACATCAGAGGCGTCGGATTCCTCCGACTCCGACTCTGACTCTGATACATCGGGTTTTGGCTCTGACTCCTCGCTAGCAGCAGAGGAGGAAAATTACATCGTTACGGAACAAAGGCGTCACGAAAAGGCTCGCATTCGTCGCGAGTTGCTAGGAGACGATGCTCCCAAGCACAAAGATTCAAACAACAGTTGGGTCATTCGTCCTCGGAAGAAAAGTGTTGGTCTCAGTGATGTGGACATGGAAGGCGACACCGACGATATTACGGAGGAGGACGAAGATGAAGACGAGGAAATGGAAGAGGATGAGGAAGAGGATGAGACGGATGGTCAGGCTTCGAGGGTGTACACCGGCCTCGCGACCGGGTGGTCGGATGATGAAGAATCCAATTTCGATGCTGATCTGTTCTTCGCCAATCTCACGGATACATTGTCTGACGACAGCTCATCTGATACCGATGACAGTCACCTTCATGATTCTGCTATGGACCCTTTAGCCCAAAGCGCCACCAGCCTACGGAGCGTGGACATCGAAGTCACAGAGGTGTGGGACGGACAGGTCGTTTTCACAAATGGTTCAAACGACGGCCATGGTGTCCTCGATCTCGCATTCGAGGCTAACGCAGCTCAGTTACTTGCATCGGATAGCGCTTCGATCAGTCATGATAGTGACGTTGAAATGTACACCAGTGGTGGTGCAGAAGGTGACTTCGACGACGGTGACTCCGAACTCGGAGCAAGTGACGGGGAGACTACGGAGGAGGAGCTTGTCGACGAGCAAGGACTTCCCACCTCCCGTGCGATGAGGCTTTTCCGGTCGCCGACCAGCGTTTCATCTATCAACCCCATGTCGACGGTCAGCCCTACCGTCTCGCCCGCTCCGTTCTCCAGGCGCCACCCACCATCCACCATTATAGAATCACCCCGTCCTGCTGACATTTTGGCCGGCAAAGTTTTCTGGGAAGACCTGCGCCACTCGCACCAAGATGGTGCAGAAGTTAGCCTTGGGGAAAGCCCCCGCGCTATTACCCCAGCTGGGATGCCTGTCATGGGTCAGTTTAGCCTGGAAGGCAACGTACCACAGAAAACTGCCGTCCTTACCGGCATGAACAAGGATGTGCCGTCTCCTTACCCTCGCCTCGGCCACCGGCGAAGAAGGTTTTCCAGCAGTGCTGGAAGCTTTAGCAGTGTATGTAGTCTCACATCGGGCTGCGTTTTCCAACCTCACCTGAAATTACGTAGATGGATCTCCGCGGCCGCACGGCAAGGTTATCCATCTATCCTTTGTTGCCTCCGCCTTCCGATGGGCCGTCATCCGAAGCTCCGCCAGACATTGGTCTTGGTGAACCGATCAAACTAGACGACGTCCTTGACTCTACGTTCCTTGACTCCGAACCTGAAACGCAGATACAGACTATCCATGACAGCGAAGGCGAGCAAAAACTCGTCCAGAGCTTGAGCCGCTGGGATCGCGTGCCTGTCGGTACCTTCCGTCTTACTAGAGAATCTGCGGCGTCTACTTCAGATGTTCCTACGTCGCCAGGCTGGACCTCTGAACCCGCCAAAATCTCTCCCCGCGACGCGCGTTCGTACGGCAACGCACTGAAAAGCAGTCCCCTCCATACTATGCTCTGGCATGACAAGAGCGCTGTCAAGGAGAAGCCGCGCAAATCAGGGGGAGTAACTATCTCGCCTGTGTTACTCCCTGTCCGCGATGGCACACGTACACCTCCCCATGCTCCGTATCATTATGATCTGCATTCAAACCATCACCAACAAGAACACACGCCTCACAAAAACCGAAAAGAGTCTCGCAGGGAGATGAAGATGATGAAGCGCAAGACTCATCCACCTATTTACAAGCACTACGATCAGCGCCAGCGACACCATCGTCGAAACCACCACCCGAACATGAAATCTCGGGGCAATGCATCAGTGCAACGCACGTTTTTTAGCTCACCCACTTCCGCTCCGGCGATGAACATATAAATTTCACTCCAGCTGTATTTTTTTTGTCACCCATCCCACGCTCATGATCGATCTCACTCCATTCCACCCACTAACAGCATTTTCATAGTCTGTGCGTTTTTCTTTTTGTATCTCGGGCTATCGCGCATATATCCGTGCATGATTCGACGTACACCTTCTGTTGCAGCCTAAATATCTTTGATCCTCTCCCCGATGTGCACTGGTAGTTGTACTAATATCTCAAGTACATTCTGACCTAGTTTTACTGCTGTATTGTTGAGGAATGAAATTTTGAAAGGTGTATATTGACCGTACGTGTTCAATGCTGGGAACTCAAGTATTCTGCAGTCTTTCTGAGGCTGGCGTCCGCAACTTGCGATCGAACATCACGTGCAAACGCGCTACACGTTTCCGGAATCCGCAAGACTTCCCCGATAAGAGCGCGTCGCGAACACGTGACACGATAATACATCTTCGCGACCTCGCTTTATTGCGGACATCCAAATTGCTCTCAGTTTTGATGGAAACCCTCGATGTCGTCGATACGTCTGATGCCGAGGAGCGTGAAGTTTTCGCTCTCTATCAAGATGCCCATCACCGGGCCAGCTCAGCCTTGACACCAACCAAGAGCGTTCGCGCAAATGTTACCGCGTCTCCACAAAGTGCTACCACAGAAAAAGATTGCCAGCGGCGTCCTAGCTCTCTCTCGACATTGACAACACGCCACGACCGCTTCAGCGACCATGAAGCAGAGAATCCATCTCCTCGGAAACGTATCAAGGTATGCCAAGATCCATTGTCGCTATCCGACATTGATGTCCCCTCGAAGATAGCTCATGATTCGGGCTCAGTCTCACCTGGCTCTATCACTGCCGAAGCCTCTCTGCCGAGCAACAGACCTCCAGTGATTCCCATGGAGCAGATTCCGCCCTCGATCTCGGAGCCCCCGGAATGCGTCCTCATGGGTGAAGACGAAGAGCAGCCATCAGTATCATTTCCACCTTGTGATGTTTCGCCTTGCTCGGATTGGCATTCTCTATTCTCTTCCAAAAGCCAGCCCTCAGCGGAGCGCAATTCCTCTGACACCACCAGCCAAGTTCGGCCGCAGAGCACTGAGTCGCCTTCTACTTCCCAGCCACTTCTACACTCCCCCTCACGTTCGCTCTCCATCTCTACCGACCATCTCTCTCTATTTTCGTCTCCTCGCCGCCGTCCTACAACCCCTCCTCAAACCTCACAGCATTCACGCGATCAGTCTCATTCTGGAACACGGAAGCGGCATTCCATGGGTTCGTCACCTTTAACTCCAGTTTCGTCTCCGGCTCTTCTTGGGCAGACACCCTCACAGTCGCCAGATCCACTTCAACTTCTCTCCCCTCGGCGTTCCCAGGCCCCACCTTTCCTTGCATCGCGGTCCAATCTTCCACCAGCCATCCCTCACCTTGTCCATTCGCCTCCCGTAGAGATCCCAGAGGATCTACAACCACTGAGGCGCTATTCGTTGCGTCGTCGAGAAGCTCGGCAATTGAATCCATATGCCTATGACAAGCTATTATACAAACAACAACTAAAGTCCCACCCTGATGCTATCGTCAAATTCCGAAGTCCTCGGCATCGCCCCAGTTCCGGTGGCGTAGGTGAGGATGGCACACAAGATGAGTTTGTATTTCCCCTTGGTGATCCGGACGAGGATGGCGACTATGTGGATGCAGAAGGTGACAGTGGCGAGAGAAGGAGGGCGCAGAATTCTGACCGAAACCACGAGTCAGGGGAAGACGGCCAAGGGTTGGAGGTAATACAGATAGACGAGGGCTGGTTGCCTGAAGCCTTGAAAGAGTTATCAAGCAGTGATGAGGATGACAACGAGATCCGCAAATTAGCGAGGAGGGCTCGCAAGGAACGGGAGAAAGCAGAGGCAATAGCCAGAGCTGAGGCTAGGAGAGCTGCCGCAGAGGCTCGCCAGGCAGAGACAGAGGCTAAGCAACCGGCGAAGAGGAGACTCAAACCTTTTCCAGTCTACAGGGATGCTGAGCATGTCTCTACACGTTTTCCTGAACGCGTTCCTCCTCTTGTAAGCCTTCTTATGCATCGCTTCATTGTTTGCTCAAAGTCGGGTTTATGTCAAACAGGGACCGTCGCCTTCCTCATCCCAGTTCTCCCGAGTGCACTCGGAGCCCGCGATGGCTTCATATCCCCCATCCCCCGCAAGATCACCCTTCAGACCCCCCGCCCCGTCTCGGGTGCCTTCCCTTTCCCCAACTTCTAAATCGAAACCCCACCGATCACCTGATTTCAGTGTTTATCTGGAACAAGAAGACTCGTACCGATTTGATGACCATGACCTGCTGTTTCCGCGAAATGTCTCACCGGTCGATCACTCTGTGACTTATTCTGCCCCACCAAGTCCCTCTGGACCGCCAACGACATCTGGTGCTAGTGCTCTGCACTCGAACACCTCGGGGATGGACTCGGACTCGGACCAGCCGTCCACCGTCGAGATGAATTCCAAGGACAGGAAACGTCTTCGAGCGCTGAAGCGTATGATGCCAGCTGCGATGATTTCCCGACAACTCGGGATTACCAATACTGCGTACCCCCCACCACCGCGTGCTGGGGTCGTGGTAGAATCGTCAGGGAGCGAGGCGGAGGAAGTCAGAGTGATACCCGGGCTTGCGAGGGTCCGAAAGGGAAGGTACAGGGATGTGGAGGTCAGAGGAGACCCAGAAAGTTCGGACGTTGAACGCCCGACGGAGGTGTACGATGATGATGGCAAGGAGGATACTGGCCTCGGTGCGATGGAAATGCTTTCTGACGGGCAATCAGTCGTTAGGGCTAGGCGGACACGACATGCTTCGCCGAGGCTCGAACACGAGGACGACGTGATCTCCCTCAGCGACAGCTCTATGCCGGGATCCTCTTCGGAAGACTCGGAAAATAGCAGCAGTGATGATGAGAAAGCTCACCAATCGCTCTTCGACCGTCCCGCGAGAGGCCCAGCGCGTGAAAGAAGTCTGATTGACTGGATGTTGAGTCGGACGAGACATTCTAGCAGGCCGAAGTCCAAGTTTAAACAACTGGCGGGGTCGCGGAAGTCTCGTGGATCTGGAGCACCAAGGCTGAATATTGTTACAGGCGGCGCAAGACGTTATGGAGAACACCATCAGACTCTCTTGCCTTTCGCTAGGGCTAATACAAGTTCGAACACAACCTCAGCGGCTAAGCATAACTCAGAGCACCACGATCGGATCGTACAGCTTGACCGCGACACGGTCGAAGAGGGTAAGAAACGGAAAAAGAAATGGAAACGACGATCCAGAACCAATCAGGGGCCAGTTTACAACGTTCATCATGATGGAACGCGTATCTCGTCGAAGCACCGCGAAGGCAAGCCCAGTCGAAGCAGAACCGCGCTCGTAATCAAGGACGACGACAACGAATTCAGGCAGGCCCTGGATCCGGGATGGAGAGCTGAAGTAGAGAGGTGGAACAAACCTGTCTCTCCTGCTCGCCAGCCCGCTGCGAATCCGGCGACCAGTGCTCCGGCTACTTCTCGATCTCGCTTATATCGTCGAACATCTACCCGACAACAGAATGAAATCCCGCTTCCGCTTTATTTTCAACACGAAAATGAGTCTTTCGCATCAGTTCACCGTCGTGTTGTCATCGATATGAACATTACCCCCCTTCCTTCTGGCGTCAAGTTCGGGACTTCATCGTACATTGAAAAGGGGCTCCTTCGGCAGCTAATTTCAGTCACTTCAGGGAAGTCGGAAGTTGCACCACCAATGTCCTGCAATATGCAGGGACTCGAGATTGGACCCACTACGTCCGCTGCGGTTTTTTGTGCACTGCTTGGCCCACTGTGCGATCGCCTCGCTAGTGCATTGCGCGACTTCAGGGTCGATGACACGGACACAGTGAAGGAATGGGAGTTCATGACACGCGCTTCGAGTCAGCTTCTTTCGTGGCTCGCTGTCCATGCAGAAGACCAGGAATTTGTCGCTCTGGAGGTGGCACTACGAGAATACTCGGATGGGTTGCTGCTTGTCCTGGAATCACTTGAGACAAGCGTCTTCTTACTGACTACCCATTGGTTCGTTGTGGAACTTTCCGCCCGCCTTGCGACTGGTGTCAAGTACAGGCGAGGGTCAATGGAAAATGGGCACCTCATTCAGTCAGCGAAACAACTCATGCAACGCTTGCTTGGTGTCGACTTGCAGCCGGCTTTCGCTACTTTTCATGCAGCAGAAGGCGACGTGGATGTTACTTCATTGCCCCATCGAGCTGCTGAGTTGTGGGTATGCCTCATACACCTACTTCAAAGCTTCGAAATCTCCCCCGAGTCAGCTCCTGGTCACCTGCTGTGGCACATGCTTGCCGACCTGCATCCCGAGTCTTCCCCCACTGGGGCAGAAGCAAGCGAAGATTTGTGGCGCACGATCTTTGGCCTCTGCGCCATCTCGCAATTCTCCGTTCACGGACTCTCGACCTCCATTTTCCGGCTTCCAGCAGCTTGGGAGCTTGTCGCGGTCGCTCTCAAGAAGATTATATTGATTGCGAATCCCGAGAAGGACCGTCAACTCACACAACGCGCCTTAAAGAAACGAGATGACTACGTATCGTGCGTTGTATCTAGGTGTTTTCTTTTGTGGAGCCAATGGGGATGGCGCCTCGACTATGGAATCGTCATGTTCAAATCTCTCCAAGAGATCTTCCGATCACGCAACTTTGCCAATCTTCTCAATGAACGCTCGGCTCCCATGGGCTTTCTCGAGCATGGTGATCTGGAGCTGCTATCCAAGCGGGACCCACACGACTCCGTTTTTGAGATATTTCTGAAGATGGTGGTACAGGCTGTTTACCTGCTGAATAGGAATGTCGAACTGGACCCAAAACAACGCTCAGCGCATATCAAGAAACTCCTTCAAATGGCCGTCCCCGTCAGTCCTGTTCCCTTCTCCCGCTCCGCTCCCCCCTCCGCACACTCCCTCTCCATGCTTGTCAACCGTTTTAGTGCGATGGCGGTCGCTGTACATCTCGATCCTACGTCTTCCAACGTCAAGTTCCGTATCGGCCAAGCGAAACGATGTGTGAACTTTAGAGACGCGGATGATCACTCGAGAGTGGCGTGTGTTTACGGGATGATGAATTTCGCGATGATTGTCAGGCATCACAAAATTGTTGGAGGGTTGGAGGAAGTGCTGGGATGGTTGGGGGAGATGGCAGATGTGCTCATGGATGAGTTTAGGGAAGCAGAAGCGGGTGCCGTCTGGAAGAAGTCTGTCACAACCTTGATCCAATTGCTGATTGGATCTGTGAGGCGCGTGATTGAGACACAGTCGTTGGACAAAGGACAGATTCGCGCGGAGTACCCGGACCCGGCACTTTTGGACGGTTGTGAGTGTTCTGCCGTTGGTTCCTTTTGTGGCTGACATCGGGTTAGCCTGGGTCACCAGGGTGTTCAACCCCCGAACCGACCTAGCGACAATTCAGCAAACGGGAGTCGAGATCCGGATGCTCGTACAGTCTTTTCTTGATGCTCGGTTGAAAGCACTGCCGGATGTTCAACCACCGCCACCCCCTGTTGTCCACGGTGTCGAGAGTCAAGAAAGCCAGGATGAATATGACAAGCTATCGCTATCTTTGGATCTAAACGACGAAGAGCTCCTGGCCGCGCTAGGTGAGGAAGCTGAAGCTTCTACTGTCGCTGACCTCAAGGCAAAAGAGAACGCTCTGTGCAAGGTCGGCTTCACTACAGTCTGGTGCTCGGAACATTACTTCACAACATCATATAGGTTCTCGATAAATCCATCACTCCCGCCGTGTATCGCCTCGTCTGTAAACATTTTGGCGACAGCGAGCATGCGAAGAATGACGCAACGAGTGCTAGGGCTGCTGATGAGTGGATAGATTGTTGGGTCGGCTGCGCAAATGTTCTCGTCCACAACAACTTCAAGGTAAAAGGTCTTGTTACCGGTGCTCATAACATGATTCATTGGTGTCTGCTAGGACTGGGGGTTATACATGAAGCTCGGTCAGCAATCTTGGGAAAAAATTATCGACGGCTCGTGGCGCCGTCGAGTTGGGTTGCGTTTCAATCTCACGCTTCTTCGTCTTGACCCGGGGGCGTACAGTGTGAGACAAAAAGTATATGCTTCTACTCGACACTCCTGATTGATTGGGCTCCTACAGAAAATGAGAGATGACTTCATTGCTGTGCTACTTGTAGCCACTCTGTCACCCAAGACGACAATAGAACACGAGTTCATAAATGTGGTACTATCACTAGACGGGTTACAACACCCCCTACTTCGCGCTGCTCCACTCGATCCTATACCCGGGACGAGGAAATATGGAGTCAGTGCGGCGGGCTATGAAGTTGTTCGGGGACAACTGATCGAAAGTGAGTCGGCCCTCGTTTCCAGTGACTGTTATCATGACCATTGTTGCAGCTGTTTTCGCAAACGCCGCTGGATGTCTTCGTGCCAGGGTAGATGGTGAGAGCCAGGGGTATGTCGAGTTGGTGGTCATGACGCTGTCGACAATGCGCGACATCTACCAGGTGTCGGTTGAGGAGAAGGCAACATATGGCGAGTTTTGTCGGAGAGTGTTTGATCTGCTCCTAAGCCATCCTGAGCTCGTCTCGCACCCAAGGATGTTAGATGCGGTTGGGTGGGGCAGGAGAGAATTCTGGCATGTGTAGAGTACAATGTATGTAGAGTACAATGTTCAATGTGTATGGGGTTAGGGTTATGTATTAGGTAATCTACCGGGGCTTGATGCCCTCGCTCGTCCGAGGGTCTCTCAGAGTCTCACTGGGATTTCTTTCCGTGCAGCCATGGCGGGGCTCATTTCTCCAAAACCGCTCTCGTATTTGCAGCACACTGCCCAGTTCAATCCATACCAACAACAGCGCCTCGCTGGCTCTGCCCTTTCCGGGTATTCCGAGACCCCCTCGCTCGGTCTCCAGCCCCACCAGCAACATATCATCGGCATCCACGAGGAGAACAAAATTTATGCCCTGGTCATCGACTTGATGGACCCTAATACAAGGGAGAGTGCTCTCCTGGAGCTCAGCAAGAAGAGAGAGCAGTACGACGATCTCGCGCTTGTTCTCTGGCACTCCTTCGGTATGTTATGCCACCCCGAATCTGACACCCTTGGAACTCTTTCTGACGAGACCTCATCTATACGATGCAGGCATTATGCCCGCCCTTCTCCAGGAGATTGTCTCCGTCTACCCCCTCCTGTCCCCACCCAATCTCACCGCACATGTTTCCAACCGCGTGTGCAATGCCCTTGCACTCTTGCAATGCGTCGCCTCTCATTCAGAAACACGTCAGCTCTTCCTCAATGGTATGTCGCTCCACATTTATTGTTCCCGAATGACGACTTGGGTGCTCGCTAGCTCATATCCCCCTCTTCCTTTACCCCTTCCTCAATACGACTTCGAAAACCCGACCTTTCGAGTACCTTCGTCTTACTTCACTCGGCGTCATCGGTGCACTCGTCAAGGTACCCACGCTGCTACCTCACTCCCATTGTCACTAATGCCTAGACCCAGCAAAACGACAACAACACTGTCATTCATTTCCTACTTTCCACCGAAATAATACCCCTTTGCCTGCGCATCATGGAGACTGGCTCGGAGCTTTCAAAAACTGTCGCGATTTTTATTGTTCAGAAGATTCTCTTGGATGAAACCGGCTTGACTTACATATGCCATACCTATGAGCGCTTCTATGCCGTCGGCACCGTCCTCAGCAACATGGTGAATCAGCTCGTGGAAACCCAAGCTGTCCGACTGCTCAAGCATGTTGTGCGTTGCTACCTGAGGTTGAGTGACAATATGAGGTATGTTTCACACGCTGCGCGGCGTTGTGATGCGGGCTGATGTGAACTCCAGAGCAAGGGAAGCACTGCGGGCATGTCTTCCTGAGCCCCTCCGCGACCAAACTTTCAGCGTTCTTCTCAAGGTCCGTCATTATCTTGCTACGCTGTCGACCCACTCATCGCCTTAGCAGGGCGACATGGTCACGAAGCGCTGCTTGACTACACTTCTCAATAACCTCAATGAACAGTGATGCAGGAATCCATTCGGGGACTGCGCGTTCACAGCATACTTTCGCGCGTTCACCTTCACTTTTGAAAATGATTTGATTTGCACAGGTGGTAAACTTGGACAATCTGGATAAATTCGATCAACTTGCACTTATATTTGCACCCCCGACAGACACGTACAATGTACCACCATTCGTTAACTAAACTCTCCCACTAATGTGAATATCCGGGGTAGACGATTGTTGTACTGTAGGATCAGAGAATTCATTCCCACACTTGGCGAATAGTGTAGTGTCATTATAATTGTGTACGTGGGAGCTGGTGAGTAAGATTACCTTGCTTGCAAGGTCTCTATTGACCGTCACGTGTTCCTGGGACATAAGTACATACTGTATGCCCCATGCGTACGACACGAACGGCAGTCTAATCCCGCCTACCGTGCTGTCCTCCAAGGAGCAACTGCAGGCATCCATTTCGTCCTATCCCACACATCCTTTGGCAATTACAACAACTTCACGGCAGACATTCAGTCTGTCCATGTCCTACGTACCCCCTCCCCCTCCGCTCCCAAACGACCACCACCAAAGTCGTTCGATGACCCGCTGCTCTCAATCAAGGGCAAATGTGCTAGAAAGTAGATTAGACGAGCATCGCCTGCATGTAATCGTTGGCTCGAATCCTTCTCACTATCTAATGTATCACATTAAACCATCGTCTGTGCAATCAAGCAAGGTTTCTGCTGACGGAGTCGGCACTTCCCGAGTCTGGGATTGGTCCGGAAAAACAAACTGCGCCTTGATCACCTGATTCACCTCCTTTCACCAACTCGACGTGTCAATCTCAAAACATATACGCCCCAGATACCCAACTTATGTTGGACACGTTTCACGAATTCTTTACAAGGGTTCCCCCCACCGTCAACTCAACGTGCACAACCTTCATCGATGGAGAGAACATATGTCTTCCCCCTCTCCATCTCCCCTTCTACTTTACCATGCGCCAGAATCTCTTCGACAGTATCCCCGACAACGTCCTGGCACTTGCAGCACCTGTTGTGGCCTACTGGACAATGTCTCTTTTCTTCCACTACCTCGACGTGTCAAATTGGGCATGGTTGGACAAGTACCGACTCCACGAGTCGGACGAAGTCAAATCCCGCAATCGTGCTACTCGTTCACAAGTCTTCTGGGCAGTCATCCTCCAACATATGTTGCAGACCATGCTTGGCTACTATTGGTTGTCGGATCCTCCCAAAATGTCTCCCTCAAAGTGTATGATGGAGATGGAGGCCGTTGGCAGGACGATGGTGCGTCTCGTCAGGTGGGTAGTTGGTCCGGATGCAGGGGACTACCTTTTGGAGCTTCGGGGCGCCGACATTACATATTGGTTATACTGGTGGGGCATTCCCGCTGCACAACTCCTCTTCTCCCTGTGAGTCCACTTTCCTTTCTCCGAGTTGCCTTTTCATCTCAGTTGGGTACCTGATAGATTCATTGTCGACACGTGGCAATATTTCCTTCACCGCTGGATGCACTTGAACAAGTTCCTTTACAAACACTTCCATTCCGTGCATCACCGCCTCTATGTACCCTACGCGTTCGGCGCACTATACAATCACCCCCTCGAGGGATTTTTGCTCGACAGTGTCGGCGCGGTGGTGGCGGAGACTGTTGCCAACCTCTCCGTCCGGCAAACAATTTTCTTGTTCGCGTTCAGTACCATGAAATCGGTCGATGATCACTGCGGTTATGGATTCCCCTTCGACCCGTTCCAGATGTTCAGTAATAATGCTGATTACCATGATATTCACCATCAGGTTCGTAGAATTTTCAACACTGCTTTCACCACGCTCACTGCTATTCGTCTCGATTTTAGGCTGTCGGATTCAAGTCCAATTTCTCACAACCTTTCTTCGTTCACTGGGACGTGATCCTGGGGACTCGCATGACGAGGAAAGATATCGAGGAGCGTAAGCATAAGCTCAAGATAACGTAACGCAGGGTCGGTGACACGCCCGCTGATCCGGTTCATTGCTATGCCGTTTGCTTTTCATGTAGACATGTTACACTGTCAGCTGCGATCTGTCTCGAGTTCTTATTCCATAGTCTCCTGTTGTAATAATCTTATTGGTGCCAACCCGACGGCGCAGAGAGATGCCAATCATCACGATAGCTCAATTCACTTTGAGCCTTCTGGACTCGCAAGTCTACTGCCAGGGATTGCAGCATTGTCTTTGCCAGACGTTCATTAGTCATTTGCCAATCGTTGCTGGGTAGCCGAGTGATCACCAGGTTCGAGTACTACTGGTGTTCACTGGGCTGTGCCCCGTCAGTACAGGGGCCATCCGAGAACGGAAGATCAAGTTATTTCGCAATTTGGGTTCGGTACACTGACCAACTTGGTGTGGCATACATTTACTATATATTATCCATCTATTCTCTTCCATGTCCCATGATCAGTTCTTTCCTCCTATCGCACAGCTCGCGAAACAGACAAACGATCTACCGGAGGAATTCACCGCCTCTGATGGTGACATCCAAGAGGACAGACCACTAGAAGAAATCGAGTCTCTCTGCATGCGATGCGGGGAACAGGTGAGTTCCCTGATCAGATCTTTCACGTACGACGCCTGCTCATCCCCACCGATGCCGAGTGCAGGGAATGACCCGCATGATGCTCACCTCCATTCCGTACTTTAGAGAAGTCATCGTGATGAGTTTCCGGTGCGAACACTGTGGCGCGACGAACAACGAGATACAATCTGCTGGTACCGTCCGAGGTGCGTTGCTGTTGTTGTTGTTTCTTTACTTTTGACGCTCTGGAACGCGGGACGTCCGTTCTGATGAACCTGTGGCCCCATGATTCAAAAAGAACATGGTGTGACGTATACCCTCAAGGTGCTGCACCGAGGCGACCTCGATCGTCAGATCGTCCGCTCGCAAGCGTGCGAGATCACCATTCCCGAGTTCGAACTGACGCTTCCACCGAATGAGAGAGGACAACTCACGACCATCGAAGGTCTCTTGCGTGACATCGTAGCTGACCTTGGCGCCGACCAACCTCTTAGACGGATACAAAACGAGGCTGCTTACGCTAAGATCCAGGACATCATCGATGGACTCAAGGCGGTTATAGATGACGAGGACGATGATGACAAGGACGAAGTAGACGTCGAATCCGTGAAGCCCGTCGTCGAGAAGCTCAAAGAAGATTTGGTCAAGAAGCCGATTACGATCACACTGGACGATCCGTCTGGGAATTCGTTCTTGGAGTTTGTTGAGAGCATGGCTGATCCCGACTGGAGTCTCAAGACCTACACTAGGACCCTCCAGCAAGCAGTTGGGTTGGGACTGGCTGTGTCGGAAGAAGAATCAAAAGGTGCATCGGAGGAGGATGCGGGGGATCAGAAAGGAGCTGAGGAAGGAGGTAGAGGTCTCGGCGGAAAAGACGACGAGATCTTTGAGTTTCCGGGGATTTGCCCCCGTTGTGGACGTGCACTAGTGACTCGAATGAAGAAAGTATCTATTCCCTACTTCAAGGTAAGTGGTTTCTGGCCTTACGATCCGAAAGAACTGTTGAGTATCGTTTCAAGGAAACATTGATTATGTCGACGAATTGCGAGAGCTGTGGATATCGAGACAATGAAGTGAAGGCTGGCTCGGCGATCTCAGAGAAAGGGAAGAAGATAACCTTGAAAGTAGTTGACGAGGAGGACCTGAGGAGAGATGTTCTAAAGGTTGGCACTAACTCGTCTCCTTCACTAACGAGAAGTGACGACTGCAACCTTTCTAGAGTGAAACCGGCGGGATGATGATCCCAGAAATAGACCTTGTCCTCCAGCACGGAACGCTAGGGGGACGGTTCACGACCCTGGAAGGAATCTTGGACCAAATCTACGACGAGCTCTCCCAGAAGACGCTTGTGACAGGTGACTCGAGTACGATCGGGGACGAGGACCGCCAAAAGTTCCAAAAATTCTTAGAGGATCTGAACGCAGTTGAGTATTTTAAAGTCATCGTGCTCCATGTCATATTCATCCCGTACGCCAAGATCAAGCGGGTCGAGCGAGAATTCACCATTATTCTTGATGACCCTCTGGCGAATTCATATGTGCAGAACATGTATGCACCAGACCCCGACCCAAACATGACAATCGAGACCTATGAGAGGAGTTGGGAGCAAAACGAAGAGCTGGGGCTGAATGATATGAAAGTCGAGTCCTACAGTGGAGACAATCCAGCGGAAGACGATAGTCATAAAGGAGACAAGTCGTGATTAGATGTCGTTTGCTATAGAATTTGTACATACATATCGAGATTGAGGGTGGAGGCGAGCCAGAGCCCGAGGAACCGATATTCGGCGGTGACCCATGCGGTTACCATGATCAACAAATCCAAAAAGTGACAGTAGTAGTAACTCAGCGTTCCGCAGTAAGTCGAACTATCACCCATCCCTGGTATGTCACTGAGTCGCGGTCACGTTAATTGACGTGGATTAAACAACTTTCAAGAACACACTGTACGAGTTTTCAAGAGCACTTTGTTACGGTTAAGCCCTAGCTGATAAATTCCGGGCTCTTGAACCGACCCCCTCAACCATAAGAGGGGCATAGTGGACAATCGTTGTACACATTCCCGGTCTCGACACTCTCCGGGCAGAGGGCCCAACCTCCGACGCTTTCACCCGCGTCCTATCAGCGATTTCCGATGAGTAGGAGTCCATCGACGGAGAGAGAGAAACATGTTGCGAGTCAAGACCCACGTTATATTCACAAACATACCCAATCGGAGACCCAGGCTGAGCGTATCTTGGTGTCGGCAACATGTCAGCCTCGGTTCGCAATCCATGTGTTCCAAATCAGACTCACTCGCACTGGGTGAGCATTTCATTGGTTCCTTCGAGTTCATGGTGACAAACTCCGTAGGTGTCCAAGTTATAATCTTCGATCGTTCCAACGCACTGGGCGCATTGCACTGCTGCAGCGTACGCAACACAGGCGAGAACAGCGACGACGCGAAGAAGCATTGAGTGTGAGTGAAGGGGAGCGACTGCTGGGAGAGCAAACGTGGAGAGATGGGTTTTGCGACGTGGGCTTTTATTCTGTTTCGCCGTCGCCTTTGGCAGGCGTAAGAGTAGGATCCGCCATCGAAGGACCTTGGGGAACTGCGGTGAAGCAGAGATGCGTGATCCAAAGGTAGATAGAGAGGTGTAGTCGATTTTGTTGCAGGCACGTTTACTGCCAAAGCGATATTCACCGTTGCTCGAGAAGGAGCGACTGCAGTCCGACTTCGATTCTTGGTTTGTCTATTAAATACGATCAATATCCCGGTGACGACGGCGCTGGGATCACCATGCGCTCCAGGGGATGAGTTAGACTAGTTTGTATCTGAACGTGGGGGATATTGTGTGGCAGAACCCGCGCAGAAAAAGCAATGCAATGAATAGATACATTTAAGATGATGGATGAAGTCGTTGAACCAGTAGGAGGTGCATTATATGGTCACGTGAGCTCTCATATCGTCAATTTTGGAGGGACATCATTGAGCCAACTGAAAAGAGTGCCAGTAGCATCCAGCATGCAGAGCGACGACGTGATATGGTCCGTGATCAACACCCAGTTCTGCTCGTACAAAGTAAAGTCCGTTCGTTTCCTGATCACAATCCCCGTGTCCAAGCCTTGACCGCTCACCTTTCCTTCAGAACCGCGACACAGAATTTCTGTCGTAACGAGTACAACGTCACTGGATTCTGCAGCAGACAGTCATGTCCACTCGCAAACTCGCGATACGCAACTGTACGCGAGCACGAAGGTGCGCGGTCTGTTGTGCTCCTGCTTCGCGTTTCATCGGTATCGATCGACGTTGTGGTCTATTCCTAGGTGTTTTATACCTCTACGTCAAAACGATAGAACGCGCGCATACACCCGCCAAGATGTGGGAGAAGATCCCTCTTTCAAAAAATTACTCGAAAGCACTCGAGCAGGTGAGCTAGCACCTACTTGGCCAGCACGCCATCGAATCCAACATACCGATGGCACTCCAGATCGACAAAGAACTCATTTACTGGCCGAATTTCACGATCCACAAATGCAAGCAACGTGTGACCAAGATCATACAATACCTCATCAAAATGAGACGTATAAAACTGCGGCAAGAGTTCGTTTCTTTTGACCTTGATATCTTGGACTGCCACCGATCATGCATCGTCGTAGGCCGAAGCTCGTTGGAGTGAAGAAGAAACTTGACCGCAGAGAGGCAACGCGCGAGCGCAAAGCCCTCTCCGCTGCCCATCTTGAAAAATCGATCGAGAAGGAGCTTATCGAACGACTGAAATCAAAGGCGTACGGTGATGCGCCACTCAACGTGAACGAGAGTGTATGGCAAGCTATATTAGACCGGGAGAAAGGAGGGAAAGAGAAGGAAGTGGAAAGGGAGGAGAACTTGGGCATGGTGGACGATGAGACAGATGGCGAGGACGAAGATGAGGAGGAGTTTGAAGGCGAGTTTGTCAGTGATATAAGTGGAGACGAAGCTGGGTTGAGCGACTTGAGCGACCTGGAGGATATAGCGGTGAGTTCTGGCACAATGGATTCATTCGTCATTCGTCTTCAACCCTGAACGCCCGCCCCACAGGACGAGAGGCCATCTGAAGAGGATACTAATATCTCGGATGAGGATGATGAAGATGCTACAAAAGATCACATGAAGTCAAAAATCGTATTGGGCAAGCGAAAAGCAAAAGCGCCAACAAAAGCACCTCCTCGGAAGAGATCGGAGAAACCAAGGAGTGCGTTCTTTCTACTTCTCGTTTACTTCGTTGACCACGCTGAACCGTCTTACAGAAGGTCCAAGGGTGGAGATCGAGTACGAGCACGAGCTAGAGAGCATACCTATTACCCGATCTTCACTTTCAACTTGGTAGTTTTTTTTTGCCATTCGTTCCAGATTGGCCATGGCCAGGTAACCACCAGGTTGAATGCTCACTCCGAGTGAGTAGCCTTTCACCCCTCAAATCGCCTCTGCCAGTATTAGAGACCAGTACGTTATCCCAGCCAGCGGCAAGACAGAGAGGCTTGGTGGAGTATCACTGCGTGACATTCACTCAGTTATCCTCAGAGGGAACAGCACTGTCGAGTGAGTTACAACCAGCGTTCAATTTAGGTGACAGCGATCCTCTGTATGTGTCTTTTCTCTGCTCTCCCCTCGAGGTTTCGTGTATTTTCTTGTTGCAGACACTGGATAAACCGCATCAGCGGCGATCGAGCTTCTAGTGTTGGGGTGTTCTGCTACGGCCGGATTGCCGTGACTCTTTACGAGGGTACGCTGGCCACACTAGCTTAACTATGTCACACATACGCTCGACACGACGTGCCAAGTGTACTCTGAGTGCAAGGGAAGAGGCTACGTGCATTGTGCACAAGTTTCGTGCGTTCCTGACAATTGTGCACACATAATCTGTAAGGACATCATCGCATGACCTGGAAGATGCGGCTAGTCTGCGGGTCTGGGGATTTCAGAGGAATCGTTAAACCCTCAGAGATTGCAGAGACAAACGTATCATTATTCATGACATTTTGCCCTCTACTACAACCAATACTTGATCACACTACAACCTACCATCCAAAGAACAAGTCTGTTACCTGCCCAAGCATGCCCTTGCTTGGGCTTGGGTCCTGGGACGGCACTGTCGATACAGGGGTTATCTTTTGCGCAGGGGAGGCAGCGACCGGCGCGTGTCCTTTACGAAAAGCGGCGATAGATGGTGCAAGCTTAATCGGTGTGCCCACCATGGTCGCAGGGGACGGGCTATCGATAGCCATTGCAGATGGCTGTGAATGGTTTTGAGACGATGTCGTCGACGTTGCAAGCTCGGGTGCACGCAGAGAAGACCCGAGGTCTGCTGCCGTTGCTGCCGAGCCCTGAGAGAAGAAGATAGATGGGGTCAGAACACCCAAGGAGCAATGGGAGGAGACGAGTAACATACAGCCCACTTGACACCGATCATCCAGGTCCCACCCAAGACCTCGCCATTCCTTCTAACGACACGTGCTGCCTCTCCAGGATCTCTAAACCCAATTCTGAAGCAGTTGACGATCTCTGTGTTGGGTTCAGGTTCTGTGGCGGCACCGAGCGATTTGAAGTACTCGACGGTCACGGAATACTTGTCAGGGGGGTATCCATACACGATCACGTAGCTGATTGGGGTAGTGGAGGGCGTTGCGTCCGTACGGGATGGACGGGCCGGCGATGGGAAAGCAGGACCGTCCAGGGAGAATGCCTGTTGAAAGCGTGGGTTAATCCCAAGCTATGAGCGGTATAGTATGCTACGACACACCTTTGGTAACACTCTCTCCGACGCGCCCAAGGGTGACTCCCGAAACACGTCCTTGATGGAGGTTGTGGGGGGTGCGTCCGTGTCTGCGAAAGCCTGCCGTTGCCTACATGAATAAAAGGGTCAAGGATAGTCGACGCGCGCAGAGGACAAGACCAACGTTGAAGAGCTCTCGAACATGGAATCGGCCCCAAAGTGGGAGGCGCCACCGCGAGAGAGGGCGAGGTTCATTTTTGCTTTGGTTTGCACGGTGGGTATCTCGTCAGTATGCTGAGCATTTTGGGGTGCGTGTACGTTATGTTGTTGGGCAGACTGCGAAGGAGGTGGTGAGGAAGAGGAATGGGTGGGTGGAGAGGGGGGGGGGCGACTGACCATCATGTATCCAGGTTGGTAGTGTGTTCTTGACTGGCCGAACGTGTCGGTCAGCGATGAGCCAAGAGCAGAATGGGCCGAGGTGCTTGAACTACCCCAGGGATTCGTGCTTTGACCATGGGCGACGTTGGAGCTCATCACGGCCGGGATCAAGGAGTACAGTACATTACTTGCTCTTTTCGCACGGTATTATACCACAACAGACAAAGGTAATCATTCAAGCTACGCATGGCGGACAATCTGAACTGTCTACTGACACGTCCTCTATGCATGCTCCGTAAGAGTCCGCTCGGATAATGTGTCCCTTCTCCTGTCATGACAAACCGAGAACAAGATATCAGACTGCAAAAGGCTGCGCCCACATCCTCAATCCAACGTACATCATAGGTGCAAGCAATGCCCATCGGAACGAAGTCCTTTTCTTCGTATCTGCCATTCGATTCGTTAACTGCAACCGCGTACATACGTCGTCCCGCGAAACGTACGTGCAGACCGTCTCAGGCTGGCTCTTGAACGCGTTCGCCCGATAACACTTGTTCTGGAGCGGCGCGGTGTCGATCGCGTGGGTGCATGCAGCACATATTGTCGCGACTGTGTAGCTCGCACAGGCGAGAAATACGAGTGGGCGAATGAACCGCATGGTAGACGGACTTGAGGGGTAGGTGGTTGGTTGTCTGTCTCGGTCGCCTCCCTTTTATACGGGCCTACGTGCACCCAGTTTCCAGAAACGAGATAAGGTGGAACACGGCTCATGGACCTGACACTGCGGTAGGATCTATCGTTGACCCAGGTAAGTTGGATGAATTGCCATTCATTTGTACGGACTTGCTGACTTCGGGGGTGCTACATCCCCATGCCTCGGATTTAGTGCTCGATTTTTCGAGATGCTCACAAGTATATGCTTTTCTCTGCAGCTATCAGGTGTGTGGGTGGTCTTGTTCCTGGAGGATCCTTGTCGACTATATACATCTCTGTTCGCACTTGGAGTTTCAATTCCAACCTTGAAGGTTCTCCACCAGAGACGAACAAGTTAATCTCCGCGATTCAGAACGAGTCCGTATGTGATGGTACACAACCATTGTGATCCTCCCTTCACATCACTCTTTCAGCAAAGTACTCAAACCCCAGGCAGTGGAACGTTTCCTAGCTGGGACATCCCCGTCAGCAGATACGCATCGTGACCACGACCACTATACCTGGTATTCTTAAAGATGCACAACTGTCAACGATCGGTCAACATGTCGATATTTGGTTTGGCAGACGAGCGTGTCTTGGCCGCTGCCGGATGATCTCTCCGAGAACCCTCTTTAACCGCCCCAATTGATGAAGCATGGACTACGCAACCGGTCGCGACGGCACAACCCCCGCACGCTAAGAACGCAAAGATAATCGAGACCGCGATCTCAGTCAAGGCAGGCATTCTGGGCATGGTTGATGGGGTGGGAGGGCTCTGTCAAACTCTCCCGAAGCCGTTGCACCAGGTCCATATATTCCTTCCGAACAAAATGAATGTTTTAAATCTTTCGCATGTAAAAGGGAGATTGCTCTTCTCTGAGAATCTCTGGCGCGGATATTTGATAAAGCATCCAACCTGTTTGAGATGGCTGTTGTTAGGAACAGTGCGTTGCGTGTTTCATGTACTTGCAAATTGCAATAAAATGCACAACCAAGTAACCTAACGAGGATATGGGGCAATTCTCTTTCTGCAGGCGATCTGAGCACACCGGGAGGCCTGAGAGTCACATCTTGAACGCGTTGGAGGTGGTTAAGTGAATCAGAGAACTGCTGCAAAGCCAGAACGGTATATTTCCCACGCACCATGTCTACATTGAACACCCGACTGGCACACACGTTTTTATCCGCACAAAGGGCAAGACCGCTACGTTCATCGATAGCTACACCACCGTCGACGCGCGCGTTTCGAGCGAGTGCTGCGCGCCATGAGTTTCATTTTGATACACACCACTTTGTGCAGCGCCTGGAAAGGGAAGGACTGAACCGACAGCAAGCCGAGGGGATCATGTCTGCCATGGCAGAGGTCATCGACGAGAGCATACGGAACATGACGAGCAACATGGTGACCAAGGCCGACCAAGAGAAGGTCTGTACTCGGATACTGTGGATCGCGACGGAGATTGACCGAGCCTTACAGCACCAATATACCCAGCAAGTAGATTTTGCACAGCTTAAATCAGAGCTGCAGTTGATGGAGAAGAATGATCTGGCGATGATCAAGGCAGAGAGTGATCGACTGCAGGTCGACATGGAGAAACTGAAGCAACGTCTTCGGGAGGAAATTACACGGACGCAGGCGGGTGTGCGGTTGGATCTGAACCTTGAAAAGGGACGGATGAGGGAGGAGAGCAGTAGTCAAGAGCTCAAGATCAAGGAGGTGGACACGAGGATCGAGCAGGAGATTGCGAACATTCGGACGGCGATCCAGGCGTCCAAGGTAGGACCTTGTGCACAGGCGAGTGTGGTTGCTGAGACTTTTTTTTCCAGGCTACTACGCTGCAGTACTTGGTTGGGTTCGGTGAGTGTGTTGGTTTGAATGGCTACTGGCAGAGACTGACACGGAGAGAATGTAGTAACGGGATGTTCTGCACTGCTAATGGCGTACATGCGATTCAGGGTTTGAACAAGAATGACATAGATTACTACAATTACAGAGTTGATTTTCAGCCGTCTATAATGGTATCATACTTGGTTGATCTATCTATATCAATCATCTAAAGGAGGTATGACATCGCTTTCGATATCTTGTCCGAGCGCGACTTGTTTAAAAGACGCGTAGGCCCTGTCGAGGTCATCGTTGACAATGACATGGTCACACGTGCCCAGCTGTCGTGCAAACTCAATCTCCGCGAGTGCAGTGGTAAGACGTCTCTGGATGGCATCCTCCCCATCGGTTCCACGGCCGCGCAATCGGCGACGTAGGGTTGACATGTCAGGGGGGGAAATAAAGACGTAGACGGGGTTCAGATCTGTCTCCTTGACCTGCCTGACACCCTGGAGGGGGGAGGTGAGTTGGTAGTGGTAGTGACATGTTCCTGAAAGATGTACCTGGGAGTCAATGTCAAGCACACAGCGCCTACCCGATTCGCGGACGGCGGCGATGGCTTGCCTGGAGGTGCCATAGAAGTTTGCAGAAAACTGGGCATGCTCGATAAAGGCGTGATCGGCGAGGAGGGCTCTGAATTTTTCGGTGGACACAAAGTGGTACTCTTTGCCGTCAGTTTCTCCAGGACGTGGTTGCCTGGTTGTGTCTGATAGCGTTGTGTCAGACAGGTAATAAAAACGGACAGAAGTGACATACGGGATATGCTGAAACCAAACGTGTCTGGAAAGTCGGCGAACAAACGGGCGAGGAGGGTGCCCTTTCCGACGCCGGACGGGCCAAATACCACGAGGGGACGGTTAAGCAACATGGGGTGTATCACGTTCGTCACATCTGCGTGACGGACCATCTCCTTCCGGCCACGTGACACTGACCCGACCCCCAACCTTGAAGCGAGTTGTTTGTTTGTTTTTTTCCTCGTCAATTCCCTCGTGCAATGGGTGCCGTCTGCTGTCGCCCCACAGTGAGTCCTCCTTCGCCCCTCCTTCCCAGTTTTCTCATCTCTTCACAGCCAGTCGACTTTGAAGGAGACGTTAATCTCTTTCACTTTGTTCTCTTGCGATGTGTCGGTAAAGGCGCTTTCGGAAAGGTACTCAGCACCCCCGCCCTTCTCGCTTCCCACCCTACCCCCCTTTGTTAGGTTCGAATGGTCCAACACAAACAAACCCAGGAGCTCTACGCCCTCAAGTACATCAACAAGTCAAAGTGTGTTAAAATGAAAGCCGTCGCCAATATCATACAAGAGCGGCGTCTTCTCGAAGAAGTCCGTTTCGTCCCCCGCTTTACTACCCCAGTTCATACATCTACATCATTCACAGGTCGATCATCCCTTCGTCGTCAACCTCCGATATGCTTTCCAGGATGACGACAATTGTTTCTTTGTCCTCGATCTCATGCTCGGCGGGGATTTACGCTGTCTGTCCTCTCTTTCTTTCATACCCCTCCCCTCCTCACCCTCTTCCGTTCCAAGTCCATCTCGACCGCCTAAATACCCTCCCAGAAGTGACCGTCCGGTTTTATATCGCAGAGATATCATCTGCCCTTGCATTCCTTCATGAGAACCATATCATGCATCGGTTCGTCTCCCCTTCTCCCCTACTGTTCTTCCTCGCCTATACTCTTCTTCAGAGATCTCAAACCCGACAACATTCTCCTTGACGAGCGTGGTCATGCCCACCTCACCGACTTCAATATTGCTATCCACTATTCCGATCGTCGCTTACTTACTGGCGTGGCAGGAAGCATGGCCTACATGGCACCGGAGATCCTCACAAAGCGTGGTTACACATACACTATCGACTGGTGGTCCCTTGGTGTCTGCGCTTATGAGCTCCTCTTTGGCCGCCGGCCATTCAGAGGCAAAACCAACAGTGATTTGACCCACGCAATAGCAAAGGACCATTTGAGATTCCCCGAAGATGCCGACAAAAAGTGCACCCGGGCGGGCATGCAGGTTATCAAGGGCGTGAGTCTCTTCTCTCCTTTCTCCCACACTCGCTTACTCCCACCGAAGTTACTGGAAAGAGACCCAGCCAAACGTTTGGCCTGTAAATCAAGCGAAGGTTTCGATGAACTACGGCGACATCCCTGGTTCCAACCCATCGACTGGGAGGCTCTCGAACGCAAGGAACTATCACCTCCCTTTACGCCTGATGTGCGTTCTCTTCCCCCCATGGGAACTTTTTCACAGCTCCCACTATTTGTTCACCTTGCTCATCCCTTACTGCCCACCTGCAGTCTAAAAAGGCCAATTTTGATGCTTCACATGAACTCGAAGAGCTTTTGCTTGAAGATAATCCTCTCAAAGCCAAGCAACGGAAACCTCGTGATGTCAACTCACTAAGCGCAGAGATGCGACAAATGGAGGAACAGTACGGCGCTTGTTCCTTCCCACCCTGTACTCCTTTCAACATCGCTTATTCTTAGATTCACCTCTTACGACTTTAAGAAGATGCAGCGTCGGTCGTATTATCCACAGAATCAGCAGATAGTGTCGTCCATTACAGCCACCACATCAACGGGAGGCTTGGTCGCCTCGAGACCGGTCACGCCTATGGCTTCCGATCTCCACGCAGTGGACATTACACCTGCTGTGCACGAGTCGTTCGAGGGGGACCACATCCCGTTGGATGGCACCAAGTTCTCCGAAAAAGCTTATTCATGATTGCGCGACATCCCTTACGTGGTGGCGGACGATGAGTCAGAACCGTGGATATCAACGCCCGAGACGATATGTATCATCCATTTATTGCATATTCTGCGAACATTTCCCTTGCAACCGTAATATTTCAGCCCACACTTAGTGGGCGTCTCCACTCCTTTCTCTCTGGCGCCTTAACTTCACCTTGCTTTGACCCCGCATATATGGATATCCAGGTCACGTCTCTATTTACCCTCTCCCTAACCCATGGCACATTTTGAATATGACCCTGCACTACCTCTTGGATACCGTTGCACTGTGCTGACTTCTTTTTTTTTTGGCTTATTAATTACTTTTTCATCCTTGTTATAATTTTTTATATGTGCTTTAGCGTTGCTTTCAGGTCGGTCGCCTAGCTATATGGTCTTGCTCTCATTGATCCAAGTTCATTAGGGTGTTTTGGTTGGCATCATTGACTAGCTGGATTAGGGATAAATACCACCACCGATCATGTACACATTGGCCAATCTTTTGGACCTTGATACTTACACCACACCATGCGCTACCGAACACGATGAAGGAAAATACCTTGAAATGCAGGATTCCGTCCGCACCCAGAGCATCTCCGACTCCCACCCCGTGAGCGAATGTGTATGTAATCGACTATAAATTGTAGATAGGTCGGTTCGAGAGTTCATGACAAGGTGAACATTCATGTCGTAGCTCGAGGCTTGAGGGCACAGTGCATCTGATGCTGTATATGTATGTCAAGACAGCTTTTCTCTCTTGAATTCTGAGTCGGTTTTGTCTGCAGGTTCAGTTACAAGATACAGCGATAATTCAATGATCCGATATACTGTTCAGTGTTCAACTATACGCAGAAACACCCAGAAGTCGGGGACCGGCACGAGCACAGCTACATACAACTTAGTCGTGCTAATGGAGCAAGAATCGGGCGACTCTCTGCGCCGCATCTTGAATGTCATCTGGAAAAACGTGCGCCAGAACCCACCATCCATGCGGACGCTCGTCGTATTCAACGAGTTCAACTGGCCGCTTCACAGCCGTCAGACGTTTTTCCAGCTCCCGGGACGCATCTATCAGCTGGTCCGCAGAACCGACTAGGATCAACGTCTTGGGCCAAGACACCGTGAAGGGGATAAAAGCCCCTGACACGAGGGGATCTGCGGGTGCAGCACCCGAGTCGCCGACATACGCGTTCACTATCGTCCCGGACGTGGACACGTCGATAAGGTCGCGGCTAGCCTGGGCCTTGGCGTACTCGCTCATGTGATCGCACACCTGGATGGCAGCTGGTGCGATGGGAATGACACCGCGGGGTGAGTCTCTGTCGGACTGAAGGATGAGGTGGGTCAACACGACCGCTGTCGAGGCATTGTCAAATCCCGTGTGTCGTCGAGAAAGGGAGCGTACTGACCATGGTTCCCCCCAGCACTGTCTCCCGCAATGACGATATTGGATGGCTTGTATCCCTTGCCGAGGACATGGTCGTAAGCGGCGACGAGGTCCTGCAGTGCAGCGGGAAAAGCGTTCTCAGGGACGGTGGCGAGACGATAGCTCGGGGCGATGAGCACACACTTGCGCACGTCCCCCGTGTGCGCCGCGACGGCGCGGAGCAGCTGGATGAAAAAATTGGCAAATGGCGGCTGGGTGGGGTGGCCGAGTATGTTGGCCCCGCCATGGATGAAGAAGATAACGTGGATGTCTGCGACCTCCGGTCCAGGGTCGGCTTCGAG
>JBBPNO010000070.1:0-71377 GCA_038090915.1 Boletus eberwhitei
CCCAGCCCCCCCCCCCCCCCGCACGACCGGCGCCCACACATCTCACCACCATGTTGCACCTATTCCGCCACCCACTCAGATTGGCCCACTCCGCCGCTACTCACCACCACCCGACTCCGTCCTTTCCCTGCGTAGACGCACACGCCCAGCGAGAGTCGCGTATCATCCTCTCCCGCTTCTCCCCACCCTCACCAGCAGAGTCGGGTCCTGAGCCGCCCTATGCCCGTCCCAGTCCTGCCTCCTACAACGTCTATCACCATCACCATCCCCTCCCACTAACTTACTCATCGCCCCTCACCTCCTTTGACATCGCCTACGAGTCATGGGGCACCCTCTCTCCCGCCAGAGACAACGTTATTCTTCTCCACACTGGCTTGTCTGCTTCCTCCCATGCTGCTTCCACGCCCTTGAATCCCGCCCCAGGCTGGTGGGAAAAATTCATCGGTCCAGGAAAGGCCCTCGACACAAACCAATTCTTCGTCATATGCACAAACGTCCTCGGTGGCTGCTACGGCTCCACTGGCCCGTCCTCGATCGATCCAACAACCGGCCAACATTTCGCGACACGCTTCCCAATCGTCTCCATATTTGATATGGTCAAGGCTCAGTTCCACTTGTTGGATTCTCTTGCCATCGATCGACTTTACGCCAGCGTCGGCTCTTCCATGGGCGCAATGCAGAGCCTTGCCGCAGGCTGGCTATTCCCTGATCGTGTCCAAAAAATCGTCAGTATCAGTGGCACCGCCAGAAGCAGTCCGGGAAGCATAGCAATGCGTCATGCTCAAAGAAGTGGTTCGTTATCTCCCTCCACATTCCATCCTTCCATTAACCCCCTCCCAGTCCTCATGGCCGACCCTAATTGGAACAATGGCTTCTATTACGATGCATTGCCTCCCCACATTGGAATGAAGCTCGCCCGTCGTCAGTACATCCTTGTTCCCCCCAGATTCACCTGACCATCCCCTATCAGAAATCGCTACCATAACTTACCGCTCCGGTCCAGAATGGGACTTGCGCTTTGGTCGCAAGCTGCGCGATGATTCCAAGTCATCCCCTGACCAATCCAGGTCACCGACACTATGTCCCGATTTCCTCATCGAAACATATCTTGACCATCAGGTACGTTTTTCTCGAGGAGCACCCAACCCGAGATTTGTTATTTTATACGTGTTAAAAGTAACCTTTGACTTACCTTTCCTGCCAGGGAGAGCAATTTTGCTTGAAATACGACGCCAACTCTCTCCTTTACATCTCGAAAGCGATGGACCTATTTGATCTCACTCTACCTGCCCTTGAACAACTTGGCATACATCCTCCTCATTCAACCATTTCCCCATCCCCATCCATTCCGTCGCAGAGCGCCTCGCACTCAAAGTCGCATCCCCCACCAGCGAATCAAGCTCCGCACTTACCTGAACTAGCCAAAGGCCTTGGTCCGCTCGCATCCACACCCATCCTTGTTTTGGGTGTACAAAGCGATATCCTATTCCCAGTCGAGCAACAGCGCGAACTCGTCGATGCCCTTCGAATGGCAGGTAGCACGCAAGTCAGTTACTTTGAGCTCGGTGGCGTATGGGGACACGACACTTTCTTGTAAGTGTTCTCTTCTTTGCTTGACCTTGGGCGAGAAGCGAGAGACGTGCAACAAGGTTGAGAACGGTCTCTCAATGACCCTGAGACGCTGTTATATACCGAAGCACGCTGTGCACCACCTCACGTCACACCCGGATTGATCCCCCTTCTTTTCTTCTTTTCTCGAAATGTGCACCCGGGTTGATACTACCTGGGACCCACGGGGGAATGAAACGTGCCTTGGGTGTTTCAGGCGCTGATATCTGACTATATTTATCTTTTCTCGCAGGCTCGACGTGCTGAATGTTGGGGGGGCCGTGAGGGGATTCCTTTCATGAGGCGCATTTAGCTGCAACGGTTGACATACATCCGGCGGTAGTTGAGAAACGTTTGAAGATTGTAAGAGTAGGACAGCATCCCCTATCCACAGCCGGGTACACTCGGGCTAGTACACCTTGCTTGGCAGGGGTTTGCGCGTATGGTTTACTACAAGTCGTGTCTGATGTAGATCCAGGGTTATTGAAACTGTACAGTATCATAGCGTGACATTGTCAGTGGCACTGACATATCCGGCTGTCTCGGACAAGGCGATACACAAGTACAACCGTAGCTCTTACTCACATCCCACATCGCCATGAATCGAATATTCGGCACGTCCACTGCCAAGAAACCCAAACCGTCTCTCCAGGACGCCATCAATTCCGTAGGTTATTCGTAATCCCGCCCGATTCCCGTTGACCGCGTTGCCATGCACTCAGACAGATACGCGGATAGCGTCGATCGAGGTCAACATCAAGAAACTCGATGGTGAATTGATGCGATACAAGGAGCAGATGAGCAAACTCCGCAACGGGCCAGGCAAGGTGAGCGACCGATCGTTCTCCCGACTCGCGCATACGTATAACCTGTGTGCTCTATACTCATACTCACCTCCATGTTTCGTCGACAGAGAGCGATCGAACAACGTGCCCTTCGCGTCCTTCGTCAAAAGAAGATGTACGAAGGTCAACTCGCCCAACTGGCACAACAGACGTTCAACATGGAGTCCGCCGCGATCGCCACGGAGAACCTGAGGAACACGATGGCGACCGTGGAAGTAATGAAGCTTGCGAACAAGGAAATGAAAAAGCAGTATGGAAAAATCGATATCGACAAGATAGAAGTGCGTGGCGAATGGCTACTCTGCAGCGTCTGTGCTAACTCACTGGACGATAGAATATACATTATGATATGGAGGAGTTATTGGAGCAGGCCAACGAGATACAAGAGTCTCTAGGGAGATCTTATGCAGTACCTGATGAGCTTGACGAAGCAGATCTTGAAGCTGGCAAGTTCTTTTCTTCGTGTTGCATCTCCTGTCGCTTAAAGTACTTGCAGAGCTTGACGCATTGCAATTCGAGGAAGAGGAGGAAGGAGCCTCATATCTCACGGACCTCAACAAGGACCCGGACTTTGTGGACGACCCACCAGTCGAGCTCAACGAGGTATCTCTTCTGTCTTGCATGGTTGTGATGACAGCCTGTTGATGCTCCTTTTCACAGCCTAGTCACAAGGAAGCAGTCAAGTCGACGGGATAAGGGATCACACACTCCAAATTCATCGAATCCTGTAATACGAGCATGTATTCCTAGAAGCACTTGATATCTCATAATACTCATGATTTCGACAGAGCAAAGGTAGGAATTAATCTTGAAGCTTGAATGCTAGTGTCAACCATATCGCTTCACATCACCGCTGTCTGCGAACCAGTCACCGGTGGCACGGGATTCTTCCGCAGTCGCGGTGTTCAGAATGACGGATTTGCTCTGTGAGTCTATGATTCTTGTTAGGCGTGCTCGACTCTCAGATAGATGTACGTACATGCTTCAAATGCTTCGAGTCCATTTTCCCGGCCAATTCCACTTTCCTTCATGCCGCCCCTGTAACAAGCAGAAGTTCATCCCATGTGGACACGCTTCTTTATAAACACCTACCAAGGAGAGCTGGGATCGTTGCGGTGGTGCGTATTCACCCACACAATACCTGCTTCAATCGCATCCGCAGCGCGGTGTGCTCTTGACAGATCAGAAGTCCATATTCCTGCACCCAACCCATACTTGCATGTGTTGGCGAGTGCTACACCTTCCTCCTCTTCCTACAACGGATCACCATGTTGAGCATCCCCGAACAGTAGGACTACTGCTTACACCAAACTTCTTGACAATGACCACGGGCCCAAATATTTCTTCTTGCCAAATTTCATCCTTAGTGTCCACGTCTGTGATGACCGTTGGCGGATAGAAGTTTCCCTTGGAGAAGTCGAAACCATCGAGTGCCGACTTCCCGGTCATTCGTTCTCCGCCGACAACGATTTCCCCGCTCTTGCGGCTTTGAACCATCTGCTCAATCCGCTCGAGATGCTTACCGGAGATGACGGATCCCATTGAAGATTGCGGATTTGAAGCTGAAAGGAGCTGGTGCCTGGGCATCCTGAACGACGGAAAATCAAGCTATGAAACTTACGATCTCCCATACGCCGTCGTATTCTTTCGACCTTGTCAAGAAATGCTTGCATGAATTTATTGTATATCTTTTCCTGAATAATTATCCGGGTCCCCGAAACGCATGTCTGTCCAGAAGCGATGAACGATGCAAAGGCGACACCGTTTGCCGTTGAGACAAGGTCTGCATCATCGAACACCACGATTGGTGCCTGACCATGGGATCAACTAGGGGTACAAGCAGTCACCCGAAAACTCACTTTGCCACCCAGCTCAGCAGTAAATGCAGCCAAGTTGGCACCAACAACGGGACCTAATGCACGTCCAGTTTGTGTTCCAGCCTTTGTATGGGAGTTGCTGATCCGAGACATGAAGGCTATGTGTGCTTGCTTACCGTTATATCAACCTTTCGAACGAGCGGATGAGAGGCGAGTTGCTTCCCCGTGGTATGTCCATAACCAGGAAGAACAGTGAACACGCCATCGGGCACTACCTCATGGTCGGCAGACTTGTCAATGAAACAGTACTGGTCACTGACCTCCTGCCTCTTTTGTTAGTTTGGAGAATTCAAGCAACGAAATTGGTGCGAGCTGTCATATGGACCATTACGACTAGCGACCAAGCTCAAACACTGGGATGTTACCTCTGACGGTTTGACAATAACGCTATTACCAGCGGCCAATGCAGGGGCAATCTTCTTTACGGCGATGAACAAGGGATGGTTGAAAGGCTAATTTCGTTCCATTCTGATGAGAGCTCGGAGAGGTGGTGGGTTATCTGAAGCTCACAGTGATTTGGGCAACGACGCCAAGCGGAACACGATGCACGAAGTTCAGCAATTTCCCTTGGGTCGGTGCCACAAATCCTTGGTGTGTCCTTAGTAGAGCGGAATAATAGCTTCTGTATCCCTTGGTTCAGTCGTGACTGTCTATCTCGTGGAAGAACTGACACACAGCCATTCTGGCAAACGACCGATCTGGGAAGTCATCTCACGGATGGTCCTTCCTGTTTGCAGGGTCTCTATATTTGCAATGGTTGGGGTGTGTTTCTCAAGGAGTTCAGCCAGGCGGGAGAGAACAGTAGAGCGAGTTAGCAGCGGTGCTCTTGACCATACCCCAGATTGATATGCAGCATGGGCCTGAGCCACATATGTGTCTACATCTTTAGCAGTAGCAGCATCCACACTGTAGGGCATGAGCGGAAGAGATGGTATGCGGAGCAAAGCAGACGCACGAACACAGCACTTCCCCTGTAGCGGGGTTGAATACAGTGAAGCTATGGGGACATTTAACTAGATAGAGATTCGATTGAGACAGACGTACGGATCTCTTGGAGGATGTAGCTGATAGCGATGGAGAAGACGGCGGGACGAGAGCATGGGTGAGTGTGGCTGTGTTGAGGATGCCGTGCCACAGACGCGAAAGAGCAGTGGTCTGCCTCTTGGACCATCTCAGTCATGTCCAACCAGCCTCCCCTTCGACGATCCACACGAGCCTCCTCTGTCGGCCCTACAGGAACGGTGGCCGCCCGAGCAGCTCCTCTCCCGTCCACCAATGACACCGCCAAACCCGCGCCAGCCAAACCAACAAAACCGCTCGTCAGAACAACCAGTCGATCATCCAAGCGTGCTTCCTCACCCGTCCACAACTCGCCCCCACGGAAGCGCGCGAAGTCGAGAGGCGCGCAGTCCGACACTGAGGACAACAAATTGGCCGCGTTGAAGAAAACCATGTCTGCCAGAAAGCTGGGCAGAAAGCCAACCGTCAATGGCCTGCCCACCGTGTCCGAGGAGCACCAGCAGCTGAAACCCTATTTTATTCCCCTTCCGACCTCTCCCGCCCACCCGAGACCCGCCAACCAGCTATTCGTATGGGGTGCAGGTAACTTTGGTCAATTTGGAATGGGCCCAGATTTTTTGGACGAGTTTTCCTTCCCTAAGCGGAATACATGGGTTGATTCAAAAATCAAAGAAGGCGTGTTTGGATCCGAAGGCGCTGGCCTCGAGGCGGTCGCAGCCGGAGGGTTACATACCCTTTTCATTGACGAGAAGGGCACAGTATGTCATCTCCCACTCGTGCTATCATTGCGTGCTCACATATCCTACCAAGGTCTGGTCATGTGGAGTGAACGACGATGCCGCATTGGGCCGTGTCACGAATGATGTCCCTGATCCCAACAACCCAGGTTCCTTCATTGATATCGACACTATCACGTCTTATCCTTATCCACTACAGTCCTTGGTGGATGAGAACTTCCGTGCTGTGCGCATCGCCGCAGGGGATAGTGTATCTGCTGCCATCAGTTCTGATGGCGACCTTCGTGTTTGGGGGTCTTTTCGAGTAGGTGGTTTCTTTCCTTCCACTCGACTACAGCTTATAACGAACTTCGCAAAATAAAAGGCCAACGAGGGATGCCTCGGGTTTTCCAGCGACGCCAGATACGAATTTTCGCCCGTGTCCATCCTCCACCTGGCTCACAAGCCTGGAGATATCGAGAAGGCAGTATCCGTTGCTGCCGGGAATAACCATTTGCTAGTGCTAACGACACATGGCAATGTCTACGCTTGGGGCGCTGGCGAGCATGGCCAGCTCGGTCGCAAAATTATCGATCGTCGCAAAATCCATGGCACCGTTCCCGAAAAAATCGCCCTTGGGACCCGGTCTAATCGAGCGGTCGTCATCGGGGCGGGCAACTATTGTTCATTTGCTGTCGACGAATCCGGAGACGTATGGGGATGGGGTCTCAACTCGATGGGCCAAACTGGACTCGATGTCTCGGACGAAATTCAATCACCGAAGAGAATCGAATCGCTCTCCAAGGCGACCCTCAAGGGAGATGTTGTCATCCAGATCGCCGGTGGAGAGCACCATACTCTGTTCCTGACAGCTGCCGGGAAGGTTTATGCCTGTGGCCGGTGCGACAGCGGTCAACTTGGTCTACAGGAAGATGACGAAAAGTTCAAGGCACGTCCCAACAAAGATTTCGTCGTCGAGCCGCTACCGGTCTCTTTTGACGATCCCCGAGATCCCATTGTCCATGTCTCCGTGGGGACGCACAACAACATGGCAATCTCAAGAGATGGTCTCCTTTATGCTTGGGGTGCAGAGACACAAGGAGAGCTCGGTGTCAAGGAGAAGGAAGCCAAGACGCCAACCCCGGTTGTCCGTAGAGAAGGCAAGTTCCGGGCGTCCACAGTCGCATGTGGTGGGCAACACACGCTGGGCTTGTTCAGAAGCAAGGCTTGATAAATTGCCAACCGCTAGATCGCATTACGCATTTAATTTGGACTACTTCCACGCATTGCTGTATGCACGCGCATCACGAGTCCTGTTACTTATTGAATTTGTCGCATCATGTATCCACTTCATGATATATACACATCGATCACTCGATTCACTAGATTGCAACATAGTCACAATTGATCTTCTAAGGTCGTGAGACCGCACTGTCAGTTATAAGTAGCAGCCAAACGTCCGACGATGTATTCTTCAGTTGTCACGGACTTGTATTTGCTCGGATTCGTTGCGCTAACACAGGTTGGTAGGGACTTAATCGCGGCATCGAAGTTGGGGTTGCAAAAGAAAGCGATCGATTGACGGGTGGACGTCATGCCTTCCGTGTCGCTAATCTTCTGTGCTGGTGGCGCGACCACTCGGTGGAGCGTGGAGCGGAGCACATCATTGCTCCAACGTGCTAGCAAATCTCCTGCATTTACGACGATAGTTCCTGGCTAGACGTCGTCGTCAGTGCCTCGCTCAAAAGCGTGCGTCGGGATCCAGACATACAATGGGATGCGCAGGCTGAAAGTGTTGAGTATGTGGGCTTTGAACTTCTAATCCTCCGACCTGGGAACCGAACGAGTCAAGATCGAGAAGCACGAAGCCACCCATATTCTACGCACAGAATCCTGGAATAACAAGGTTATTGTCCCGTAATCTGCAAATACGCAAGATTAGCATCAGTCCAAACAGAAGACAGGTTGTGAGCATACCTGAATGCGCACCTGCTCTTGCTTGCCCCTCTTGTGAGAGTAGTTTGGTGCGAATGGAAGGGTACGAGAGGAGTCTCAAGTTATGGTACTGTTGGTCAATCTTTCGGTCGAAAAAGGACTCGTGAAGATCCAGCCCCAATGCAATAGAACGCATCACGTCAACATGCAACTCATGGCATGTCTTTCAAAATCGTAAAGCACAACCCTCATACAGAAACCAGCGAGGACCTGCCTGGAAGAATTGAAGCATGGTTTGTTTAAATGCTGGGGAATCAGCTTCCTTTGGCCATTTGTTCTTCCAGATGGGATCCCAATCACGACCAATTTCCATCGATTCTTTCGTGTCTGGAGCCTTGGCGCGTAGGGCGGCTATCTCGGCCGCATCGGAAGCCTGTGTGACGCGTTCCCGGCCTACTTTGACATAACCTCGGTTGGCACGAGGGTCGTCCCAGGCGACTTGGTCCTGCGTCCACCTCTCAGCGATATGATCCAAATGTTAAGCTCTGAACTCTTACCTTGATTTCCTGGGGCAGACTAAAGAATGCTGCACTCTACAGGATGTATTATTTGCTCGTGCGCTTGTGGATAAAATTTCTCGCCAGTATCTTACCTTTCTATACACGTTGTCGATCACGTCTCCAGATATACCATGACCGCTCAGGTATACAAAGCCAACCTCTTTGAAGCCATTCACGATGTCGTCAGAGATGCGACGCTTCTCTGAGAGCGCGGCGGTAGCACGGAATGCAGAGAAGTCGATTATTGGAATACGAAAGGTCGAGTCAGAACGTACGTCCTGAATGTGGGGGATGAGATTTGTCTGGGAAAGCGTTGCAGATACAGACCTCTGCGAGGGTACTATATCTTTGCCTTGCCAAAGACCGCACAGGAAAACGCCTGAGGAGAGTGAGTGAACGATGCAAGCTAGCCATATCACGGTCAGACCGCACGAGGTTCAAGTAAATGTTGAAGTCGTTTATATCTTCTGTTAACGTTGCAGTCGGTCACACAGTTCGAACTTTTCACTCAGTAATAATCCCACAAAACACACTGCCTCGAAAAGTATGTACATCTAAAACCATAGTTATAGACACACCCTTCAAACAGCACCGTAGGGTCAATAAGTCTCCCAAAGAAGGTCTGGTAGTATTTTCCTCATGACTGTTCGAACATGAGTTCATACGAACGCACAGCAATTGGGGTGCACTTACGTTTCCAATGCTCCAGCGCTTCCTCGCTCTGCCACGCATTCAATGTGTTATTCATGTCGGTCAGGACGAATGTTTCCTCGTTATCTTTTGACCACATGTCGCCCCCTGTGAGCTGGGATGTCGAAATTTCCCTCTTTTCCAGGCTGGACAGTATAGAGCGACGAAGGTGAGAGTGAAGGTAATCTTCATCTACGGCTGGACGGAATGTGAGGGGGTAAGTGGATGGTGAACAAAAGGAGACCTGTCACAGTTGTCAGCACTGTCTAAAGGCTGTATTCATGATTTACCATGTTGAGAAAGTCAGCGTAGGACTGATCCTCTGGGATTGGGGTTGATAAATCATGGAAGACCCGACATTGCCCGAATACCCTCAGCAGCGTGGTAACTACGGCTCGAGTCGATCGCGAGCCAAACCTGCCCATGATATTCTATTCGAGTAGGTCAGGCCAAATGGGTGATGCGAGGTGCCTCAAGTTTTGTCTCACCACTGCCACTACCCCATCTGGCTTCATGATCGACTTCAAATCGTTCCAAAATTCCACGGAGAACAGATGTTGCGGTACCCCTCCACCAGAGAAGCAATCGTGGACGACAATATCAAATGCTGGAAGATGCTTTTTATTGTCGGATTGCATAGCACCACGTCTCTTGTACACCCAGTTACGAGCGTCCTCCAAGAAAACGTGGTCATCGCTGAGATATTCGAGGCCGAAGTACGTTCTTGCCGCGTTGTACACCGCAGGGTCGATCTCTACAATGGTAGTGGAGATGCCGTGTCGAACAAACGCATCAACCGAAATACCAGCGCCGAGTCCTCTGAAGATGGCAGCAATGGATAGACACACGGGGGGGGCAAAGGATAGATTCAATTACTCACAGAATGAGAGCGTTTGTGTGGTTACCGATATTACCTTGCAGATTATTATTTACGAGTCGCGCCGCTTCCTGCAAAACAAATGTATTGTAGAAGGAATCCCCAAGCGGCGTTCCAGCCTGGTCTGTCCGGGAAGGGACGCCATCGAGGGAGCTGACACTCGATCCAATCCAAACACCCCCTAAGAGCGAATGTGACGCGCGAAGGTAGCGAATAGAGTGCGTGGTGGTTGGATCCGCCACCTCTGCCTTCGGAAAGGAGAACTCTCCAACTACGACAACCCCAGTTACGGAGTCTTTCGAGGAGAGGATACGAAGCGGGTAATCCTGACTTTGATAGGGAAATACACCAGAACCCGAAAGGGTCGGAGAGCGGAGGACCGGAAAGAGAAAGAAGGTGACAAGGATCGACATAGCCCAGAATTTCCTCGTTATACCAATTGCGTTCGATGTCGAAGCGCCGGGGTTTTCCAAAGTCCAGACAAGTGTTGTTAAACCTCCCAATACAAGGAACTGTTGACAGGTGATAGTTCGCCTGTCAGCCCCGCAGAGGAAAAAGGTCGATGGGGACACCCACCACGACGTCCATGTGAGTGTCTAGAGAGAGTTGACGAGCGACAAGCAAAATGAGTGGACGCAACTGTAGAACATTCGCTGCCAAGGCCACAGTGGCAAGCATAGACTAGACACACAAAAGGCGTCGTTTCAGGTCATCTGTGACGCAACCAAGAACTTACGTCAATGCTTGTGGCCAGTGATACTGCCAGGTAAATTACTGGGGCGAGGACTGTTAAATGGGTTACGAGAGGCCCAAGTACTGGACCCTCATTCCTTGCAGCCAAGACACTGACCCAGTAGGAGGTGTGTGGAGCAACCTGGACAAGTGTTGCGAGAGAAGGCAAAAGTAGAGAGCGTGACAGCTTTGGTAGGATAATTCCCAAGACTGTACTCCCATTTACCACATAGTTCATGTACTTAGCGGTCGCAACGCTGCCAAAAAGAGGGTTGACGGCCTTTTCGTATGCTGCAGTAAAGAGTGATATGCCAACACTGATGGCGAATATCGAGAGAGATGCTTTGGCGCTCGCCCATGTTGCAGCATGCATGGTCGCGGCTCACTGAAACAGCAATCCATTGTGGCAGTTGCCAACCTACGCATCCGAGTCATCACGTTGCGTACCCCGAAACCCGACGCCTCAAGGTAGAAATCAGACTATCAGATACCCACCATCGAATAACAATTTGGGCACAAGGTATGGATATAATTCCTTAATTACACTGAGATACTTTCGGTCAGATTGTCAATATGGATCCTCAGCCTTTCAACTTCACGGCCAGCTGCAAGTGCATCTCCATCCATGGTTATTGCTTCAGTTATCCCAGGTAATGTTGTCGCGCCGTAACCTAACAGAATAAGCCATCAGTAAAATCTTGGTACTGCGTGTTCAGCGTCGCTTTGGAGCTCACCCAGCCACTTTCCTGGGGCTACACCTATATGTTTATACCACTCACGATCTTTGATACCTTCTTTCGAGATAAACCCTCGTTCGAATGCGATAAGCTTGTGATTGACGGCCTGAACACGCTTGATCGCCTTCAACAGTCGCCTCCTCGAAAATCTGTAGAATGATTAACAGACATGCAGGTGTCAAATTAAAGAACGCGAACGCGAAGTATGTGAATTCCCCATCTTTGGGTGCCTCGCACTCCTTTCCGATATATTTCATGAGCTTGCATATGCCTTTCCTTAACTTGCGATATAGTTTGCGTCGGAGTGCTTGTTTTTTCTTCAATTTCCCGAGAATTTTCCTGAGTTTGATCTCGGCTGCAACTTTTTCAGTGTCAAGTCGCACGCTGGCAGCTTGAAGAGCCTGAATCGACTGGCGCAGAGAAGTAAGGTCGACCTCGAGCGATGAAGTAACAATGAGCTGTTCCACTCTACAGGAAGAATAGTTGGCAACGTCGAACAAAGTAATTGTGTACGCATACCTGTCGAGGTAGGATTGTAGCTCCAGAGAGTAGTGGGAAGTGTTGAAAGGTAAGATGATGTCACCGGAGAGCCGGAGAACTTGGAGGCCTATATGCTTGGCAATTGCAACCTGAGAAGATGATCAGCTTTTGTGAAATCTAGTGCTGATCCGGAACCATACATGTCGAGAGAAACCGGGGTCACCGTACACTTCCTGCCAGCGTTGTGAGTCGAAGACTGAGTGATAATGATACACAGGATCATGCAGAGTCGAAGAGAACCCTGCTTCGGAACTAGCCACCTAGATAGATATCAGATAAACTCCACGGCTTCCTGGCATCCCTCACCCCGATGTACTGCAAAAAGACAGTATAGTCACTGCCAGATCCCAGAGGATTTATGCCAATATCATCGGCGGCTGACTCCATTCCTTCGTATACAGCAGTCGCCTCAGCGTCAAGGTTTTCCCCAAAGAGTTCACCTTTGTCCAGGCGCGCATCCCAAAGAGACCGTCCCTCAGAAGTTGGATGAGGGATTTGCTCGGCGGTACTACGCAGAAGATGAGCGAGAAGTGGTGATGCAGATGCTCTCAGATGTGATCCGGACACAGATGTATCTGAACAGGAAAGTAAATACAAGTCGCCTTGTTACTGAGGTACGAAAACATACCGAGGTTGATGTAAGCGACAACGTGTTCTCTGATCCAATCCGCAAAGTCCTCGCCCCATTCAGTACTACCCACCAGGCCGTACTTGGAGCATAGTTAGGCGAAGGACAGTACAGCAAAAATATTCTTACCTCCTCTCCATCCCAGCTAGCGATAAGGATTGTCCGCAGGGGTTTCCAGCCATTTCGCAGCAGCGTACCAAAACCACGAATAGCCTCGTGAACCGAGACAGTACCCGAAGAGGGATCCGCAGCCCCCAGGACCTGAAAAGCGTCGTGATTAGTATTTCTCGACCAAGTGCAGGTGTCGTACCCAGGCTGGATATACATGTTAGTGTACGCGCATCAGAGAGTGTGGTACATACCATCACGATGATTGCCAAGGACGACAACTTCATCTTTGATGTGACCAGGTATAACACCGAAGGTATTCCAGATAGGTGTGACCTTCTCCTCGACTGATTAACGACTTTGTTGGATCAATCAATTGCTTCATATCGTCGGATTCGTACCATTATTGACCAGCCGCACAGTGGGACCTTCCTCGCCATCCGCGATTTGATTTAGCAAGACTTCGGCATTTATCCACGAGATGGGTAAACTGGGGATCGTTGGCTTGCTATCACCCTCGACTCGTGTGCTGTTTTCATACGCAGGGTGGCCAGGAGTTGAAGGATCTCCTGGGTAAAGCGACAAGAACTGGACGGAACCCCTTTGCACAGAGGCCGGGTTCCGGGCAGGTCCGTGAGGGTAACTTAAACCCTTTAAGTATTTGGTGCGCTACTACGCCGAATGGTAACTCACGGCAGGTATCCGTTCTCAGTCGTAACAGTACCATCATCCCGTGGGTCCGAGTAGATCAAAACGGCGGCGGCGCCAAGCTCCTGGGCCCTCTTGACCTGGATACTTCGTATTAAGCTACAGTACAGTCAATTCAGCCTTAGCATACCTTCAATCCACGGAAATTACCGCCATAGCGAGCAATCACAATCTTTCCGTTGAAGTCAATCCCTTGAACCACATCGTAAGGCAAAACCGCGACTGGAGCAAGGGTGCACCATACCTGCCTCGACAAGAGCATCATAGTCCTGCTTCCGTCCGTAATTTGCATATATGAGTTTTCCTCGAGCTTCGCCGCCACGGCTAATCCCATGCCAACTAAGGACTGCCGTCGCATACTCGGTGGCATCTGGGTCAGTCCCATCGGAAACTTCCTCCAATTCAGCAGTCCAGATGGGGTTTCCATCTTCTCCAAGAATCTCTAAACTGTGGTTGAGAGGAAAGTTCAAGACAGGGTAGTAGGTCGTTATCCATGCTGTGGGCTCCACGTATGTCGAGATGTTTAAAGTAGCCCCGAGAGCTTCGTCCGAGCCAGCAGGATATATCGGTAACTCAGACGCGTGGTCGATGCCTAGCTCCTGTTGCAGGTGCGCGAAAAAATCTTTGGCAGTTTCCAGGTCTCCGGGAGTACCGGCCAGGTGAGGTCTTGCAGTGCACCGACGGGAGGTAGCAAGGGCACTCTGTTCGTTTGGAACAGTTCTGTGGAAAACTCGCTGAGGTCCTGAAATGAAATTATGAATGACTGAGCTCACAAGAAGAGTTCCTCCGCCTTGCCACCCCTTAAAGGACCATTGGGCCTTCTGTTACCGTGCTTCATGTACTCCCCAATAAGAGCGCTATATTTGCCATCTTGAACGTGCGTTTCACGTGAAGGGGAACACGACTTGGTGCAGAGTAATGACAACACGACGAGGAATAAGACAGCCAAACTTCGCGTCCATTTCTTCTGAGCGCTGGAAGATCCTGGTTGCCAGTAGCGTCGCTGTGTGGCAGGAGGTGGAATAATGGCGAACTTGATGTCGTCCGCGCCGCCAGCTCGTTTTTCAGCCATAGTAGCTGCAACCAAGCACAGGATGGCGTATGCGGGGTTATACTTTCACGCGAACGCGAAATGCTGTGCTCGTGTCAATGTTAAGACGAACGTATCAAATCATATCCACGTCCTGGGCTACGTCGTACTGCACATGTGGATTGCATACGACATAAATGATTACATCCAAACCTATTGGCTTACTATACTCCTCCCTCAGACTTTCGCTAGCACTAAACAAGTCCTGGAGGGTACGTAAACCTGAGTGTTTACAAGTCAGACGTGTCTGGTCCAGAGGAACTAGTAACCCAACTTCTTACCTCTGTCCGATTTTTCCTTCCGTTCCACTCCAGGGGTGTTGTCAGATATTTACCTCCCGAGGTCACATTTTCAAATCCTCCATACTCCTTGTCATCGCTACTCAGGATGATTGTATATTCGCCTGCGGCGTCGACACCAACATGGTAATCTGTGAATGATTTCTGGGGATGGAAGTTGAATATGAACAGAAGACCAGCGCGCTCGTAGACAATCATCTTGTCGCCTTCGTGCTTGAGCGAAACATATGCCTTTCAAATGGTGTGTCGGCTAAACGGAGATACATCCTAGTTTGTGCATACCTGTGCGGAGGTCAACCAATTGTATTTGCTTTCTAAATCATTCATCGCAGCATCAAAATTATTCAGATACTGGTAACGCAGCAGATGATTGTCCACTATGTTCCATTGTCTGCGTGCATGTTGGAAAGAGTTGTTGTTTCCCTCGCGGGGGAAGTCAAGCCACTGGATGACCCCACAGGCGTCAGAAAGATGGGATTAACGCTTTCGTGATGCCTACCTCTGGGTGTCCAAACTCGTTTCCCTCGAAATTCAGATAGCCCTCACCGCCAAGGGAGTGGACCAGTAATCTAAATCGAATGAATTGCCGACTACGTGTGTATTTGGACCCAGCTCACCGTATCATTTTGTGCAAAGCAAGCCCACGAGCGATGACAGGCGTCAAAGGGGTCAAATCTGACATGTTGGTGTCTGGGATCAAAAGCTCAGTCACCTATCCGATTCAACGTCAGGGACTGCAGACTTACACATTTCTTTATCCATCAACCAAAACGCCAGGGTCTTGTCGCCGACCAGAGCCTGATCATGACTCTCAGCATATGCTACGCTCTTCTCTCCATATCTACGATTTGTCAAAGTATGGACGATACTGCTCATGTCCCAGTCATCGTCGGACTTGTGTTTGAGAAGTTTGATCCACATGTCTGGAATGGCCATCGACAACCGGTAATCAAACCCAATACCACCTTGGCTGACGGGAATGCAGAGCAACGGCATGCCAGACACATCCTCTGCAATGGTGATAAGCGAGGGATATAGTGCATGCAAAGCGTCGTTCGCCTATCCTCTGTCAGTAGTCTAAACGGATTTCACAGAGATGCACTCACCAACATCAGGTAAACGATAGCTTCGTCATCTGCACCAGAACCAAAATACTCGTGGTATCCGCCAGAGAACCCGGTGCCGATGCCATGGTGTAGGTACATCATGCTGGTGACCCCGTCGAATCGAAATCCGTCGAATTGGTACTCCTCCATATAGAACCGCAGATTACTGAGCAAAAACCTCAGAACTTCATGCGAGCCATAGTTAAATAACCTGCTGTCCCAGAGCTCGTGCCGTCCCTTGCTTCCCTCGTGGAAGTAAAGATGATCGGTACCATCAAAGGCATTCAAACCATCCAGAACGTTCTTGCATGCATGTGAGTGCACGACGTCAAGGAGGACAACGATACCCATTCCGTGGGCGATATCGATGAGTTCTCTGAGCTCTTCAGGTGTTCCGTATCGAGAACTTGCGGCAAAGAAGCTGGTTACCTGGTATCCGAAAGCTGGAAACTATTATTGATCAAAGTAAAGAGGAGATAGAAATGTAAACCTACATGCATAATAGGGGTGTTCCATAATCGCCATGAGCTGAATGGTGTTGTACCCAAGCTTTTGGATCCGAGGAAGGACATCCTTTGCGAATTCTTTGTATGTCCCCACCCGGTGTTCTGATGTCGAAATGCCGATGTGGGCTTCATATATCCTGATAGACTGTGGCTGTAGAGGGCGAGGGTGCTTAAATTGGTAGCGCTCCGCTGCAGGCGGATTCCAAAACCGAGACTCATATGTCGGGGAGTATGTCAAGTCTTGGGTAACCCGGTGTACCCAGGCAGGCAGTCTTTCGATCCGAACACCAGTGGGCAGGATCATGGATATCTGACTCGACGACTCATTCGGCAATGTCGAGAACTGAACTCAGTGCTGGACTCACCTTCACTTTGGAGTCGTGAGGTATGGCGGGCTCACCAGGGGCATCAGGAGGTAACGTAATCTCCCAAACCCCGTACTGGTTCTTCGTCATCGGATGAGACACCCTGTTCCATTGATCTGTAAAATGTCTCAGTATGAAGGCGCGCGCAAGTAGATGATCTGGACAAACTGAAGTCCCCAATCAAGTTGGCCTCTTGAGCGTTCGGTGCCCATTCTCGGTACACCACGGTACCATCCCCTTCTACCGTAAAGCCCATCACCTCATAGCCCTTCGTAAATTTTTCGTAGCCTCCCTCACATTCGAGGATGGTATCCTTCCACTGCTGGAATTGCTTGTGGCGGCGCTCGATGGCCGGAAGGAACGGCTCTAGATATGAATCGAGCCGGAGGATGTATTGCGTGTCGAACTGCGTCGACTTGTCGGACATGTCAATGCTCTGGCCACGGAAGTATAAGAGCAAGTCAGAGAGATAAGGAAAAGGTACCGAAGATTTTCAAGCAAGTACGTGGTCAACTTTGCGAGCTCGGACGATATCGTTACGCCATGTCTGTTCCAGATAATAAGGTTTCATGGAATTAAAGCTTGTATGTTACAAATAAGGATTGTCATTGAACCCAGCCCTGTCGCATCCCATAAGCAATGACATCGCTTGCAGACTTGGGTCCACTCGATGGTGGAACCGTTTTCCGACGAGTTTTCTGTCCCTTTCGTGTTGAAGCAATGCGATTACCCAGCAGCCTCTCCATCTCCGCAAGGCAATCGTAACACTCCTGCTCATCATATCCTGTAGGTGACACCGCCTGAGTATCTCTCCCTGTCTGCCTCTTGCCGCCTGGAGGTTTCAGACGCTTTCCATGGAGTAATTTGGTGACCAAATAGTGCAACCACTGTGACCGAAAATGGATGGGTCGGAGGGAGGGACAAAATACACGGGTACTTACCATTACGTTCGTGAAGGGATGGTAAGACTTCCAGGCACCACCAATAAGGTCCCTCATCATCCTGTAAACGTCATACTGGTAGTCGCCTATGCATCAGCATTAGCAGTTGCACCTGTGATCATACCGCGACACTAGCTCACCTTCCCCTTCAAATATCTCGCTATCAAAAGGTGTCCAGTGAATATTGGAACCTTGGGCATCCATAGCATTCATCCTAGATAATCCCAAGTCGATTATGGTAACCTTGACACCGAAGCAAGGGTCATCCATAGCTACCCGTGACGTAGGATATTTACTCGTCAACTTTTTGACAGGGATAGTCTTCACGAGAATTTGACCCCAATGGAGATCACGGTGCTTTCATGAATCCGTCAGGCGCGACCGGAGGCAAACCTCAGTCAATCTGTTCACGCACCTCGAAATTTGCCAAGCGCTCAGCTTGTTCAAGAGCCTTTGCGACTTGCCAAAATATACCACAAGCTTGATGCCAGCCAGATTTTGAAACGTTCTTGAACGCAAATGATTCCAAGTCCGGTCCTCCATTCGGTAGTACGATAATGGCATAGATCTGCGTCAACCTGAATGAATCTACATTTACGAATGCTCAACAATGGGGTAGGGATCAGTAAACCTTTGGAGCTTACCCGGTCGTATACTTTCAGAGCCCTTCCTCTCGTTGTATTCGTCCCATAGATCTAAGAGCAGGGACGGATACTTTCCCCTCACCACATACGTTTTCAGAAGTTTGACGAACTTGTCGCAAAAGTCTCCGATTTCTTGCGTTACAATGATTTCTTTCAAGACGTCCTTAGCATCACTAGGTGCTGGTATTTCAGCCGTTTCTGGATGCGTCGACTCCTCTTCGAACCGGATTGGAATGATTTTGAGCACTACGTCGCCGATGCCAAATACCTCTGAGTACGATGCTTCCCCAATCTTGCGAAATCTCACATCTTCATCTTCTGCAGAAGATTGGACGATAGGATCGAATGGGAATGTCTCAATGAATGCAGAGAACTCGTACGGAGAAGTCTGCGTGCATTCGTCCAATAGAGGTAAGAGATATTTCGGCTGTACGGATGCTAAGTCATCGATTTCTGTGGTATCAGCAAGGTCTAGCTGCGCAAGGTCCAATGAAAGGTCTGCCTCTGTCGGGGTTGAAGGCGTAGGTGGTGGACGACGAAATAATGAACGATTCGAACTACCGCGGATTGGTGTGAGTTGTCTTGGTTTCGCAGTAGGAATAGGTGGAGCGAGAAGTGATGGGACGGTGGCTGGACTGGGTTGAAAAGCAGGTGCTGGTGACGCAGGTGCCCTTGGAGGGGTAAGAGCAAGTGAGGGTGAACTCGGAGGTTTTTTGGCAACCTTGTTCTTTCGTGTCGGTGCAGATGGAATCACTACCTCCACACGCAGCGACTTTGATTTTGAGCGCGACTTTGCAAGAGGAACAGGGTGTTTCTTGTGTACAGTGTCTTTATCATCCGCTCCGGACTCATCAGATGAAATGACAATAGCATGAGGTCGTCGATTCGATCGCTTGGTGACTGGTTTGGGTGAAACCACCTCCAGATCACTGTCATCACTGATGGCGATAGGTGGAGGGCTGGGTGACGACATTCTGGGAATTTTTTTGCCCTTTCCAGTTGCAGTGCACGCTTGGTTTGTCTGCATTTCTGTGTGGGAGAGACGACGTTCTTGTGTAAACATACTTCCGTCCTCGTCGAAAACAATGATGTCAACGGCGATAACTGGTGCATGCAGCTTCAAGCTGGTGCGTGTAGGTTTGATGGCAAATGCTTTAGATTTACCCTTTACCCCAGAGGACGGCTGCTCTTTTGACGAGGTACCATTGCGGTAGAGAGGGGTCAGGGGTTGGCGAATGTGGGTGGTTGATTCTAGCTTGGACTGCATTCGTTTCGTGGTAGCGCTTCGCGTTGCCTTTGGCTGCGCATTTCGAGCCAACGGCGAACTCCTTGGGGAGCGGGTTGAGCCTCCAAGTCTGCGAAGTCCCACTCGAGGCTTTACGGGTGAGATGATGATGGCGTTTTCCCTCCTGAAGGCTCGAGGGGGAGGGGGTGGGTCCACATCTGGGGCTGCTTCAGATGCGTTTGCTGATTCTCGGTCTCGTCGATCTAACACACTGACGATCCGAGAGCCTCGCCGGCCGTATGAATTGACTTGCTTTGTCCTTGTCCCAAGCATTTCTTTGATGAGTCTAGCAAAGGAATCGTCCGGTATTATTCTTGTGTTGTCGGGTGGTATGTTTCCTTGCAATGTGTTGAAGATGGGATCAACGATCTCAGGCTCGCGTTCAACACGGTGGACGCGATTGGTCACGTGGAATATAGATAGTACTACTTGAGCCTTTATCTTTAAGAACGCCCATCAAGCTCAAGTATGGCTCTTCCACAATCGTTACGGGTGTCAGTAAATCCTCCTGAACTGGAACTGATCGCGTCGGAGCACTTAATTGAGATAATCCCGCTGATCGCAATGGAGAAAACGGCTTTCATTTCGGTTGAAAGAATGCCTCTTTCCTACAAGCTTGTTCTGATATACGATACCCAGGGTGCATACGGGCCACTGCGCCCCCCGAGCAAATGTTGCATACCGCTCTGGATGGCTATGAACCTAAAGTTGAAGAAGAAATGCCACATTGTCCCCCCTGACTGGCTTGCTGTTGGTATGCATTCGCTGCCTCTCCCCTTTCAGTCCGACGTGATTTGTGTTTCAGAGTTCCTCCAAGACCGACTTTCTGAAGAAACGAGTGAAACGGAGTTCAGCCGTCTACCATTTCGCTTCGCAGAGATTGCCAAGGTTATTCTGGATGTGTACGAGGTTTGCCCTGGTTTACCTGTCGTTTCTAACCTTATTTATGTTACGCTAGAGCGTCCGACGACGTGCAGAACGCAGAGAAGGTCAGGTCTCTATTGAAAGATCTACGCGAAGCACGCCAATCAAAAAGTCGAGATGGTCTGAGTCAAATCGATAACAGTGAACTTAGTGTGCGCTTCTTTCACTGGTACATTGTTTCTGTGCTAAGGATCGGGTTTCTTTAGTTGCCAAACCTATGCTCAATGGAGATCAACGAAATCAGACCCTACTTCGTGAAAGCCATGAATGTCTTTACTCAGATTAGGGGCCAGCCCGACGCCGTCAACGAGGATGATAACGATGCATGAAGACATCATACGAGTCGCTTATATACAAAGTATCCAGTCTGCTTGTCAAGAAAAAAAAAGGCGGGATCCTGTCCTCCGCACTTTATTGGTAAGTTATTTAATTCACCAACGGAACGAAACCAGGAAGTATTCCAGAAATAATTATAATTAGATGTCGAGTCGAATTACTTCGACGTCCGGAGTTGACGGATACGCTCCGACAAGACGTGGAGACTCTCCTGAATGTCTGACAGCTCCTTCAAGATCGTCGCTTCGGTCGACTAAGTGGGGGCCGTTTGAGGGTCGATAGTAGATACGCAAACTATGCAGGGCATACCTGTGCTGTATTCGGGAGCTTCCTAACCAATTCATTGAAGGGAACTTTGCTGATCTGCAAACCGTGCTCCGCCTCGGGCCCATCAACAATGGGGTCGGTGACTGTAAAATTTTCAAGATCAATCTCATCTTCTGCGTTGAGCCATTGCATCACCCATGATCTCTGCGTCGACGAGGCTTCGAGGAAACCAATAGCAGAGAGCGGGACGAAGAAGAGAGTAGTCATAACAATTCGATTCAGCTATCCGGGCAGTGTTAGCTATGATAATTGTGGGCACGATCATATCCGTACCTTGGCATAATGTTTTCCCGGGAGTCCACAGAGTCTGTGAATACCGTTAATACATTGCAATCAAGGCTCAGTTAGACCCTACTCCAATGGCGCAATAAAGATGGTCTCGACGAGATTAAACGGTGCAGGATAAAGATACGATTCTGGGGCTCTGATCATTGCAACTGTTTTCCATGCAAAAAATGACATGTATTCAGCTTCCGCGTCACCGACGACCTGTGGCATGTATACACTCAGATAATGAGATCGGTATGTAGACATCGATATTTACCTCGGAGTAGGCAGAAGCGAACAGAGAGATCAAGACGTTCAACAGAATCACCACTGTAGAGAGGTTCCAACTTTACACAAATCCTGATGAGGGAAGAAGAAAATATATGACAGGCTCGTTGCTCACAGGTAATATAGCGCCAACTCCACAGGACTGAGCGAGAAACAGCTTTAGGTTAAGCAAGAATTTTTCTTTCAAAAAGTAACAATCTGACCTGCCTGTGAATTTTTCATAGTTCGGGGATCTAATCCAAGGGCATCAGGCAAAGCAAACATGCAAGCACGGACAAAGGGATTTACTGGAGGAGGCCTTGCAACAGAACATTGATAACCTACAAAAGCTCAGGTGACTACAGCGCATGGTTCCGACACAAGTGACGACTTACCGCGAACACATCCTCGACTCCACCATCTGCAGCATCTAAGGCATACATTGCCTGCACGAACCCAGCACCCAAGAGGCAGAGCAGCTAGAAGCACAACGATACTCAGATCCCATCCGTGGAGTAATGAGGCTTGTGCACACCGCAAAAAAAATACCAGACTCCTGCAGCATTCGTGATACACAAATTTGCATAGTCCCCATATACCTATAGTATAGGAGAGAGAATGAAAGACCATCATAAAGCGGATTTCCAACTCTTACTGGTAGCCATCAAATACTGTCACGAGTTCTGCGCACTCTTTAGCAGAAAGTCCATGAAACATGAAACACAATCTTACTCATCCTAGATAACGAGATGATTGTCTCAATGTTGGTTCGAGAGCATGTAAATAAGCTCACCAAATGAAAGGCGCGACAAAGCTCAAGACCTGGAAACTCTTCAGCCTAAGATCGCCAGCCCGGCTTTCTGTTGCTTCCAAACCAGCGATGCGAAAGATGAATGCTAGCAGAAGTAAGGTATTAGTAATGAACGCGATGGCATTCCAGAACCCGAATGATCGCCAGGATGCGTAGTGGATGAGTTTGTACCACTTTATCAAAGTCAGTGAGGTGCCATTTAGATGCACAGCACAAGGCATACTCTGTGTGAATCTTCACCATGATGAGTATCAGTAATTCACCCGCTACAAGCTCCCACAGAATCACCTTCAAGACAGAAGGCAAGCGCCATAATATAGAGCGCATACTCCCAGGGATCGAGTGATGCGTGAACCGGATTTATTCGTTCGATCGGCTCTCTGACTATGCGACCGGAACATTAGAGTTATGCGTGTCATTTCGCCCCTTTCTTACCAGCTCGCGAATAAACACCCAAGAAGATGAACCAAACAACGATTCGGAAGATGTTCTGATACCTGCATACCCGGCTGAGGTTGGATTTAAAAAATAGTAAAAATCCACTTACCGAGGTACTGACATGCGCGAGGGGTCGACATGACTCCAGAAGTCTCCATGTAGAGGTTTATGGTGCGGTATGTCTAATGAGGTGTCAAGAAAAGAAAGGGTGTCACAACGGCTGCTCTGGCTTACAATGGATGTCATCGTGTTCATCAATAGATTGGACAAGGACACCATTCCAGAGCGAAGTCACGACTGTAGGATATCTTAGCTTCCACCTCGCCAACGCCCGAGATACTAACCATCTTGAACCTCGGAGGTAGATAAAAAGATTGTGCTGGAAATGAAGATGATCAAAGAACTTGAGACTCAGAGATGGGAGACGCACCAGTGATTGTCAACAGCAACTTCAAGGGCACTGGAAGCCTCGCTGATGTCGCCGTCGCTTTCCTTGTAGTTGTATCGGTTGGTGATCATCGGGATGACTTTGTCCAGCGGCGTCTGGTGCACAATTCTGCGCGCAAGCACCTCGCAAGCGACAGCTTGAATAATCCTTAAAAGCTGGTCTCAAGTATGCAGATTGGAACACGTACCACGACAAAGATTTTCAGTGTGGTTGGCAGGGTTGCGTCGCGCATCCCGGAGGAACTCTGAATGTGCTCGGAGGAGGCAGTAAGGGAGCTAAAAAGATTAAAAACGAAAATAAATCATTCACAAGCCCGGGAGTTGGAAAATTACCCACCGCATCCCCAAAATCGCCGGCAGCTTCCATATAGGACAACATCACCAATGGCGTGATGATTCTGTTTGTAGGATCATTGATAGTCTTCACATCGACTTCGAGAGGGAGAAGTCTCAGCGTCAACGCGCGTAAGCGTTTGATGAGCTCTGCAACGTCACTTAAATTTGTATCTTTTGGAACAGCGGTAGGTATATGCCAAGCCCGACGCACTGGTGAGGGTGTCTGGAGATGCCTTCTGCCACTCAGGGGACAGCATATAGGCCTGTTCGACTTCCGTGTCTTGATCGTGAAACATCTTTGTGGTCGTTCAGATGTCCTCCCAGCTTGCGTGTTGCGAACAAGCTGGAGCGCGTTGCCCTCTGACAACTATTAGTTGCTGCGATTGTGGCAGTGTGGCTGTGAACAAGTCTTACTGCGAACCATGCCAGTCAGTACAGCGGTCCTTGGCTGGCCATAGTAATGGAAATGATAACTTCGTGTGTAGGCTTATCATTCATCCCTGAACGAGGTCGAGGACGCCCGACAAGTGGGTAATATGTCCATTCTACCTATCAAGACCAAAATTCGTGGTCCAGCACCTGTTGGTATGCGCCGACGACTACACTCCCAATTCTAACCTAAGTCGCGTTCTCAGCTGATCACGAACAAGCCGATATCATTGACGAGACATTAGATCTTTTCCGAGCAAATTCTCTTTTCCGCAACTTTGAGATCAAGGGGACTGCGGATCGCCTGCTCATCGTACTCATCCTCTTTGTGTCTGACTGTCTGGCGAAGATCGGTACCGCCAAAACTGTTCCAACACAAATCGAGGCGTCCAAAATGCTGAATACTCTTTCTGTGGATAACTTCCCAATTCCTGGTGATGCCAATTTTGCGTTGAACGCTCACTATGCCGGTCCAGGAAATCGGGCGGACGCAGGTATGAGGCATTAATCCACGTGCCTACCCCATACTAACAACTCAACTAGACTATCTCCGCACCTACTTGACACAGGTCCGTCAGGAACTAGCTGCTCGACTAGTGGAGCGATTGTATGCAGATGGTAGCGGCAAGCCGAGCAAGTGGTGGATGGCCTTCCAGAAGAGACGATTCATGAACCGTAGCCTGGGTTCATGAAATACAGTGAACCCACGAATGCAGAGGTTACTTCTGTACTCAAGTACTCCAGCGTATACTAGTGCTTTCTTCTCTCATTGGGATTCCTCCTACCATAGCCGATCTGTGGCATGCCATCTCTGCCTCCTGATCTCCCCTTTAATGTCGAGCCGCCAAGTATGCCTGGTATCCAGTCTGGATCTGACCAACTCCCCACCGCAACACCACCTTCTCCACCCCTATCTATGAGACCCTTGAGCATTCGCTGATCATCCCGTTCTCTTTTGCCATCTGCCCGTTTTTTGGCCCGCATATATTCCAGTTGATCTTCGCGAAGAATCAGGCCTTCTCCCGGTCCTGTCTTGGCAGACCCTGGCCGAGGAGCGGGTATCGAGTATTTCGTTCCACGTAATTTGTATTGAAAGTTCTTTTTGAGATGTACCTCCATAACACGCGCGTCTGCAGCAGCATTTGGAGAGGAAAGTGTCACTGATGCTCTCATCAGCGTTGGATTTCCGCAGGAAGGACAAAACTGCTTTGAGTTGTCCTTGCATATTCTAATGGGAATCAATAGCGGGTTGAAAATGCAGAAGAGCCGTGCTCACTTGAAGCAAGCGTGACACCTGAGGACCCAGGTTTTAACTTTTTGTATTCGTTTGCCTTCTGTGCCAACCAATGTCAGTCCCATTTGAAGCAGGACGTTCTGCATGGCAAAGTCTGCAGTCATACATCCAGCCAAAACTGTTTCTTCATCGACTCCTCGACGCCGCTTCTTGAGGTTCCCGTCCGACGAAGGAAGGAGTTGAAGAGCGCGAGACTTGTGCAAAGCAACATTATCAGGAGTTATCCATTCCCCCGAACCATCATCATCTTCATCAATTAAAGGATCATCGTAAAGCGACGTTTCTGGGGTCGATTTTGCAGCGGAATCACCGCCAGGTCCCGAAGGCTGTGTTTCCAAGTTGTGAGGCTCACTTTCAGGAAGTGAACTGTCAGGTCCGCTGTCTATTGATAAATCCGTTGTCGCGCGGCTGAGATCGTCAATATCATCTCCATCGACAGCCTGTGGGCCCGAAGGCGACTGCGACAAATTTATCGGTTCTAGATCCAGGTATGAAGCCGCGGGAGTATCCTGTGTATCACCTGCGGAAGCTATCTCTGCGGTAGATTGTGGTCCGTCTCCAGTGTTGTTTGATTGGATCTATGAAGTACGGTAAGCATGTTTCCGGGACACGTTGAAAAGGTGAGCTTACCTCTTGCTTTTGTTTTTCTAAAAGTGCATTCTCTTCGAGTTGCAGTGTATGGGTCAGGGCGAGGACGCATATATCGGCGTGGGACAAGACAGCATAGTCACCAGTTTTTTTCGCAAGTTGTATTACTATCGGCCCGGTGAGCAGGACAAGAGTAAGCACGGGACCTGGTAAGTACCTTGAGCGAGTGAACCAGGATCAGGATTCCGGATGCTGAGTCGGACACCCGTGGACAGCCCCAGCTGCTCAAAATGTTCCCGGGCCCGTTTATCTTTGAGCTCGCCCAACACTTGCGGGACGGTGAGGTAGGTGTCCGCCAAACCCCGCAGCGGAGATAGAGAGAGAAGAGGGCCAGAATCCAAGACCAAATTTTTACAGCGTTGGGACATGGCGTTGGTAGTTGTACAAGTCGTGTTGGATCTAATCTGGTCGCGAGATAAGCGTGGGAAATACCCTCTATCCATTTAATCCGATCACACGCGCGATGTACTGTACTTAAGCTTGAAAAGAGACGTACAAGATTGCAGTGACCATGGCACCTAAACAGTAAGTGATCAATCAAGTCCACCCACCTTTTCTCATCACAGCCCCAGATACCGCATCGTCGTTCTCCCCGGCGATGGGATCGGTAACACCTTTCCCCAGTGCGCTTGCTTACGCTGACAATCACGCTTTTCAAGGCCCCAGTGTTGTCGCGCAAGCCACGCGAGTGTTGGAGCTTGTCTCAGAGACATCGCCCACAACGAAGCTCACCCTCGAACCCCACGACTTTGGAGGTTGTGCCATCGACAAGCATGGCGAGCCTCTGCCTTCTTCAACTCTCGGGGCTTGCCAGGAGGCAGACGCCATATTGATGGGTGAGCATGATATATGGCGATTGTCGTGGAACTCACCATCCTCTAGGTTCGGTTGGTGGTCCAAAGTGGGGACCGGAAGCCAAGGTTCGTCCGGAGCAGGGCCTGCTTGGAATCCGCAAAGCACTCGGTCTGTATGCCAACGTGCGACCCGCCAACTTTGCGTCCGACTCCCTGCTCTCCTACTCCCCTCTGAAGCCAGAGATCGCCAAAGGTGTCGACATGATCGTCATCCGCGAATTAATTGGTGGTCTCTACTTTGGCCCTCGCCAAGAGCAGGGTGACGGGGACACGGCGTACGACACCATGGTCTACAGTGTTCCAGAAGTACAAAGGATTACACGGGTCGCGGCGCAGATTGCATTAGCTGCAAACCCACCCCTCCCTATCCACTCAATCGACAAGGCCAACGTTCTCGCGAGCTCGAGACTCTGGAGGAAAGTTGTGACTGAGACCCTGCAAAACGAATACCCTCAACTGACTGTCGATCATTACTTGGTTGACACTGCCGCAATGCTGATCGTGGCCAACCCCAAGAAACTGAACGGGGTCATTCTTACCGAAAACATGTTCGGTGACATGTGCGTACCTTGTGCGCCATCCCTTCGCGCGCCTTACGATTCTCGTTCCTAGTCTTTCGGATGAAACTAGTGTCATACCTGGTTCTCTCGGCCTATTGCCTTCTGCATCCCTTGCAGGAGCCCCAGCATCGCCTTTAGATCCATCGTTCAAGCCCACGTCGGGCATTTATGAACCGATCCACGGTTCTGCGCCAGACATTGCTGGCAAGGGAATCGCAAACCCTGTTGGAACCATCCTCAGCGCTGCGATGCTCCTGCGGTACTCCCTTGGGCTTGATAAAGAAGCTCAGGCTATAGAAGCTGCTGTCCGCAAGGTTCTCGATGACGAGACCAACGGTGGTTATGGCACGAGAACAGCCGATTTGGGTGGCAAAGCCACCACCGTCGAACTTGGTGACAAAGTGATTGAAGCACTGAAACAGTTGCTTTGAGTATTACTGCGTTGTACTACGCCCGATGTACGATGCTGGTGTAGATGCCACCCTCAGTACTTGCATTTATCGTAAAAAAATGCTAGTTTCTGTCCTCGTCCCTCACTGGGGTCCAACTCGTTTAAGTGTACCCTTCTCCATCCAACCCTCGTTGTATGTCGATCATCCCGATCCCCGAATCATTTCTTGAATCCGTCTGTCAGGATGTCGATGGGCGCTAGAGAACAGACCCGGAGAAGTTGCCTGCCTGCAAACCGCCTTCTTCCGCAAGCATAACTTACGAAAGGCTACAGCCGAAAAGTCGATCATCACAACCTCACACGACCACAACCTTAGATGATGATCGTAATACTTTGCTCGCGTTAAACGGAACCTAGTCCACTTTCTACAACAGGAGAAAAATCCAGCATATAAATGCGAATGTTCATTACACCGCCCAAAACTTCCGCAAGCCACTGAATGTGCCATCTGTGGATCTAAAACATGTTTGCCAATTTGCTTGCAGCAACCCTTGCATCCAGTCGTGGCCGTGAGGGCTGCACACGCATTGATTGCGACATGTTTGTCGGTGCTAAATGTGCGAGAGGATCAAGAACTTGTTGCTGTGCTCTCGTTGACGTTACCGACGGAGTAGAGCGAGGATCTGTACTAGCAAGAGGATGGCTAGCCGATGGCGAAGTAGGCGTGGACGTCTGTACTGTACCGCCGAGCGGTCCCTGGGGGAGTGAAGGCGAAGGAGACGAAGGACCAGCAACCGGAGGGCCGAAAGGTGAGGGTGTAGGTTTCACGAACATGGATTGCGTCCCATCTCCGAAACGACCGCCTTGCAACGCAGGGGAAATTGGCGCGGATAATGGAGCAGTTGAGCTCCGTGCTGTGGACGGACCTGCACTTGGTGACTGTGGAACAGCACTGTGCGGTCGGAATACAGTTTGAGTTGCTGGTGGTGTGCTAGCGGGGAAGTTACTGGATGACCGCGGGATAGGCGGCGCAGTGACTGCAGCTCTCGTAATCGGCCGGGTATCGTCCTCCAACGGCGGGACAACGGAAGGTTTCGGGTAACCATTAGGTTTTGGCGGGGCAACTTTCTGGTTGGCGGTGTTGACATCCCCCCTAAGAGATTCGAGTTCCCTGAGCAACTGCTTCTCGTACTGGATAGAGGAGCGCGCATGCTCAACCAAGGCAGCAGTTATATCGTCTGTTACTGTCCTGGTGTGCGTTGCCAAAGCACGATGAAGGTTCTGAGATATGCCATTGGCACGTTGTGCAAGTACTTGCTCGTATTTGTTGGCCTAAAAAACCACCTCAACGACCTGCGTTTCACGTGCGGAGAGACCATTACCTCTTCCATCTCTTCCAGCGCTTCATCCACGCGTTCAGGTCTGATATTAGAACTAGCTTTCAACCTCTCTATATTCCTTCTCTTGGACATCGTCGCTTTGACAGCGGCCTGGTACTCCTCCAAAACATTTGCTCGCTGAAGCAGTGCCTCCTTGGCAGAACGTGCGTTCATCCCTTGATAGCCGAATGTATCTCCAACGACTACACATTCGCTTATGGACTGTGCTTGGTCGAGGTCGGCGAGGCTATGCCACGCCCTTCCCAGTTTCCGAAGTGCGTTCCCTAATGGGAGATGAGCTTCTGAAGACGCGACATTGATTAGCTTATTTCCCATTTCAGCATGTGCAGTGGATAACGCTGTCATGACATTCAGCATTCATGTTGAGTTGTAAACACGAGCATAGAAAACGCTTACATCTCCTGGTTATTGAAAGCTTGTCAATAGCTTTTGCGGCTTCGAAGAATTGTGTTTCAAGTTTGGTAAGCTCGAATCTGGCACGCTGGAGCCCTTCATCTTCATCTGGCACACCACGACGGATGAGTCCAAACCCAGAGCCCGTTTTCCGCCTTGGGCGGGGCATCGGCTGATAGCCAAAATCGCTTTCGATGAATGACCGCAAGTCCTCGTCATGCATAACGATCGGGTCCTCGCATATCCGCGTCAGCCATCTCTGCAACATGATTCGTACTAGACGGTCGTCTTCTTCATCTGTCGGTGCTGAGGTCTGGGCAAGGGGTAGAGCAGGGATGATAGTGTGCGGGCAGTTGTTGAGCAATGCGTCATAGAATTGCTGAAACTCGATGAACGAGCGAGAAACATTGCGATATGTCGTACCCGTGAAGTTGGAAAGGTTCGTCTGTGCATATGAAACAAGCCAAAAGATTTTGGCGGATAGCATCGAGTTTGATGGATATAGTACGTACTTGGGCATCAAATTTGAAGAGAATGTCCCTTCTGTTGCGATCCAACCCAGTAATCCGCACACGAAGATAAGGCTCACTCTTTTCATATCTTAGCCCGTTTGAGCCCACAGCGGTTTTAGGAGAAATCAGACCAGGTTCTGGTGCGCCGTAGATTCTAGGTTCTCTTCCGAAGAGACCGTCTGACTCTACCTTCTGTGTGATGACCGACGACGGCGAGGCACGACGAAGATTGGGAATCGGGGAGTTGGGCTCATGTGGGGTAGTCGGCCACGGTGGGGTGGATTCATTGTCTCCATTAGCGAACATGGAGCTTGTCGAACTAAGTGGATCGAACATGGCAGACGTGTTGTAAGTTATGTCTTGAACGACGAAAGAGACATTAGCGGTAATAAAGCGGATTATGTAATCGGACGGCGCAGTTCAGTCTAGCGTAAAGGTTACTGTAAGTTAGTGCTGTGCACATGAATAAGTACTACTGCATCTCCCTCCCATCAATCATGCTCAACGGTAGAATGTGCCCCATCCGTAACACCTTTGTCCGGAGGTAGTTGTTCAGGTCCGCACCCCGCGCCATATCCCCGCCAATCATGGTGACACCCGCCTTGCGACTGCCAAGCACCTCTTCATTTGAAGACAGCGCTGACTCGGATTGGCACTTCCATGACCTCGGTACCATCGGCACGCGCTCGAGCACTCTTAACCCCTCCTTTTCAAGTGCCATAACTTTGTCCGGGTTGTTCGTCAACAGCCGGATACCTTCCCCTTGCTCCGAGCCTAATCCAAGGTCTCTCAAGATGGCTGCTGCGATATCATAACCACGTTCATCTGCTTTGTGTCCTAGTAGGAGATTGGCGGTGACAGTGTCGTGTCCGACGTCTTGAAGGTTATAAGCCTGAATCTTGGACAACAGGCCAATGCCACGACCTTCCTGTCGGAGATAGATTACAGCGCCCCGGCCGGGGATAGTTGCTGATGAGGATGTCGAGGCTTCGGTAGGCTGGGAGATGAGGCGAATGGCCTCGTCGAGCTGCTCTCCACAATCGCAGCGCATGCTTCCGATGGTTTCACCAGTGAAACATTCGGAATGGATCCGGACGAGCGGGGGTGGAACGTCTGTAAACCGACGAGATTGGTCTACGGGTCGAGAAGCAAATCTGGTCTCAGGAGCGAGTCTCCCTACATAGGCACCCCTTAGAATCCGGTCTTCTTGTGTTTCACCGTCACTCCATATTGCATCAAGGGAGTGACTACGTATGAGTGGTGCGGTGGGGTGGCTATCTATGGAATATTGAGCGGTGTCGATGACGATTGCCAGATGTTCTTTGTTGTCGCGGTTATTGTGGTAAAGATGTAAGAAAACTGTGCCGTGAGGAGTGGGTATACGAGTGCGAGCCATGCACCGAACTTGGACTCCCGGCTCGGAAGGGAGTTTTTCACGTGGCAGAGGATCGCTCATCGACTGAACGACCGATGATACCAAGGGGGTCTCTCCTGTTCGAGATAAAGACGGCAAGAGTGTGTCGGTAGAGCACAGGGAGCTGATTAGCTGTGGTACATTTTCTTTCTCCTCGACTGGTAGTGGCTGCTCCTGGGCTTGTAGGCGCAGCCTTCTCGGTGCTTGCCTACTTACATATGAGGGTGACTTGTGGTCCGGAATTGCAGCCATGTCACCTGAACGTTTAATTCGTTCGGGACTTTGAGAGAGCGGTAGGTGGATGGCATGACCGGAGTGATTGCGGGTTATGTGAGGGCCTGATGAAGCAGCAGCAGCGAAGATTAAGGAATCGAGTGCTTCATCTCTCCTGGAATGGTACCGCTTGAGAGATCGGGAACGGGAAATGAGATCCTGTATGGCATCGGACTCTGCACTGAAGTGAGAAGAGAGCAATGGGGATTCTGCAAGGGCCATCAAGGGAATGGGGGAGGGAAAGTTGTGAGGAAGCGAGGGTGGGAGCTAAGACCGAGTCACTGATTTTATGTCTGATCCATGGAAAAACGGACTCAGTCATCCATTTATCATTGTCATTAGCACGTGACAGACTTACTTTTTGCTGCGCCCGCTCTCACCGCAGCCTGCTGTGGGGCGGGACGGTCACACATCAACGTGTTGTGCGGATGTGAATCGGTGGCCGTCATTTCCCAGGTGCAGCGTTTCACTGGCAAGACTGTCGTGGATTGCACCAAGCGGACTCGTTTTGTAGCTTTATAAGTTTTTCGCATATGACTAGTACTATTACTGATCCCCGATAAGAACCTCGACCCTGCGTTCTCCCGTGATGCTCTAAAAACGCGTTCGCCTCGCACCCACCTCGTGCTCTCTGCTGCTGGCTTGACACTCTTTTTCAAAACTGTGTGCTAATACTCTCAACTTTGTCTCGTCTTCCTGTCACCACGGTCAGGGTAACCTCGGTCTCCCGTAACGCTCCCCCAGGATTGCCTATCACAGCTAGATATATAACGGACCAAGTAAAAAAAATACAATCATTGTCTCCGCGAAGCGTATAAAGCGTCGCGTCAGACCGTCGGGTACTCTCATCGTTGTCACACTCGTCTCGCGTCCTGAGCCAGCGCGCGATTCCTCTCCATGATCAATGACGACTCGGAGCCTCCTAAGGCTGTCGTGCAGGTTGCACAAGGTCCAGGAGAATCATCGCCTCAGATATACAAAGAGTGAGTGGCGAATGACTTCAGTGGCCCTTCGGACAGGCACCAAATCGTCAACCTGTATGTGACAGGAATAATATCGATACAAACCAACCCCAACCGTCGAATCCTCCAGAGACACCTACACCCCCTCCCGGTGGCACTTATGGCACGCGCGCACCCGAACCCGTGACCCTGCCAGAAAAGCATCAAGCTGCCCTTCGTCACATCCACACACTCGAAACCCACAATGCAAAGTTATACGACGATAACTGCCGACTGGTAAACGCGGTCAACATGCTCAATGACCGCTTAGCATTCTTTGGTGCACCCCAAAATACACAAGTGCTCCGCCTTGCAGACATGCAAGAAAGGCTGCGCACGAGCGAGGCAAATCGGGCGTCGATCAATAGAAAGTACCAGGACTTGCTGCAGTGTATTTCAGCTGGCTCTACACAACATCACATTGGCGTAGAACTACAGGCCATCCGGAATGCATACGCATCGCTCGACAGGGAGTATCACCTATTGGGGGATAAATATGTTAGACTGCAAGCCCTCGCTGACCCGAGCCGTGTGGCTCATCAACAGTCACAGGGTACAAGTGAGTGTAGTCTTTTGTGGTCTGAGACATTGACACCGAAAGGGTACTGACCCACATGTAGCACGGGGTCTCAATCCGGTAGTGCGTTCCGAGGTGGGTTGACTCGCGATATCCTGTTCATTTCTTCAGCAATGTCCTCGATGCCAATCCACTAACACCACGCAGGTCCGTGTCCACGATCAAGGCCGGAACAATGCCCCATCACCCATATCTGTAATACCCTCTGGTTCCTTCCAACCCTTTTTGGATCAGAGAGGGGATCATCGACGACGCAGTTCTGAAAGTTTTATGGTCCAGGTTCGTTGCATGTATCTAAGAAGTGCAGACTGCTCAATCCGGTCATTAGCCGCCGCTTCGCCCAGCTGCAACTCCTGTCGCCACGACATGGTCAGCACCTCTACCCACTCCACTACCAAGCGCACCCCTACCCCAGGGCCAGATTTCGCCGACAGGCTTCCCTGTTCACGCACCGGTACTCGCTGGGCCCATTTCGCTTCCGCACCATGCGCAGATGATCCACGACCCACGCACTTTGTCTGGGCCGTCTGCTGCCACTCCATCCCGATATCTCGTGGAACAACAACTCAAAGCAGCTACCCGCCTCCATCCCTCCGGCGAGATCACTGACACGACCAACAACGAGCCGGTTCCATGCGGTAAACAATTCCCGGTTCCTGTGTCATTGAAATCGAGTCCGCATCCGCCAAAACGATCAAACTCTGAATTCCAGACACCCACGAGCCCAGGAGAGGAACGTAAGAGGCCCCGGATCGAAGCAGTGGCCGTCCGTCCGACAACAATCAATGCTAGTACATATCCAGCGAACAAGATAGCATCGCCTCCAGCCTCCACCGATCCTCACAGCGATCACAAGTTGTCCGTGTCGGGTTCGGACGTTCGATCATATCAAGACTGTGTGAACCTCATCTTTGAAAAGGACGCTGATGTTGAAAATGGAGTCTTTTGTGGTCTGTGCCTGTGAGTTTTTTTTGTCACTTGTGGGTACATGATTCAATTTTCGATCAGCGATCGATACGAGGCGAAAATGATCCTGGAGCCACCCGACATATTAGTTCAACCCGACTTCGATTTCCTCGTTGGGCACTGTATGACTATGCATCCAACCGTATGGGACGATCTCCGTCGCAAGACTTAGGGAGAGGCAGTCACTTATGCGGTACATTATTCTACGTTTCTCTATACCTCATCGTATCCTCTTGGTAATTACCGATAGACGTCTATGCAGCACGACTGAAATTCAGTCATAGTTGGAACATTTTGAACAATCCAATCTGGGTCATGTTGTTGGCTGTTAAACGTCAAGAGGCTGGTGGGCTTCAATTATTCTGCCAATATACTCTGCAGAAAAGGGTTCAAATTAATTAGCCAATAACACAGATTCGAAAAAAAAAATCTGGTGTGTGAGTACGGGGTAAACATTACCTTGTCTGCAACTAGCAATAAACGGCTCTGTTACTACCATAGCCCAACTGAATGTAACTGATTGACGAGATATTACCAGTACATCCGCGTGTGTGCACATATGTACGGTGCGTGCATACAATATTTGGACTAGACGATCATGGCTCAATGTTATGTGCGAGTTTGGTCAGGAGAGTCGTCAGTCGGGTGACTTCATACTCTACCAACGTTGCATTCTGCTCGTACAGAATCGCTTCAGTAAGGGACGGAAGGGTTGTCGCACCATAGCCTATTGATACGTTAAGTGTGCGTTCCTCCTAGGGTCGTTCAAGGGGACTCACCAAGGTACTTCCCAGGAGCGACACCAAGATGCTTGAACCACTCGCGATCTTTCACTCCTTCCTCCGAGATAAATCCTCGTTCAAACAAGGACAATTTCTGATTCACTTTCTTCACTCTGATAGCTGCCCTGATCAGATCACAGAGTGGGCCTTCACGAGACTCGCACATGTCGTGCTCGGTAAGGTCCCCTATTGCATTCAACGTGTGCAGCGCAGGGAACTTCAACTCTGCGCCGTCGCGCTCAGGTAGCGGGAAGCCAGTCGCAAGGTGACGCTCTATCCAGTTTTTGATGCGGCGTATAATACGGTGGCTAAACCGCCCCCGAGGGAGGTTGCGCGCGGCTTTGAGGAATGCATTTTCGGCTTTGACTTTCTCAACATCGAGTTTCGCACTTGCGTGCTGTAACTTGGAGATAGCTTTGCGAATTCTGTGGAACTTTGTGGTAACAATTCCAGAGGCTAAATCATCCACGCTGACATGGCTACGTTGGCCAGGAACAAGATCCAGATAAAGCAACGCTCACGCATCAACGTAGGAATCGAGCTGCAATGCGTATTCTGTGGTGTTGAGAGGTATGATAATCGAATCTGACAATCGGAGGGTGAGAAGGCCCAAGGTCTTGGCAAGTGCGACCTGAGCAAAATAGAATAGTCAGGCTACTGAAACGAAGTGTGCTATTAACTCTTACATGACGATGGAAGCCAGCGTCAGCATATGTCTCCTGCCACATCTGAGAGTCATAAATGGAGTGGTAGTGGTAAGGAGGATCGGTGGGTGTGGAAGAGAAAGTCTGATCAGAGCTAGCAACCTGTTGGGTCGTGTTAGAGGGATCTCCGAAAATTACGAATTCGGTGACTGACACCGAGTCTCTGCAAAAATACAGTGTAGTCGCTTCCAGAACCAAGTGGCGATACCTCGCGAACGTCATCCTCGGAAGTCGCACGAGTCCGGCTGTGGTTCATTGCAGCCCACATACTAGCGAAATCCGCATCCTGTTCCCCGGTGTATGGTCCAGAATCGTAAAGTGCATCCCAGACTGTCTTGCTTGAATCAGTAGGGTGGGCAACGTCTTGCGCACTGCGTTTGATCAGATGCGCAAGTGAAGGAGACGCCGACGCTGCGTAACGTGACCCAGCGACAGAAACGTCTGTTTTCACTTCTCAGAAGTAGAAACATAACCGATGAACTAATCACTTGCCGACGTTAACGTAGGAGACGGCGTGGGCCTGAATCCATTGTGCAAAGTCCTCTCCCCACTCTGTGCTTCCGATGAGACCATACTACAACCGAATGACTGAGAACACTCTCGAAGATGACGAAAAAATGCCCACCTCTTCGGCATCCCAACTTGCAATTACAAGGGTCCGAATTGGCTTCCAACCCCGCTTGACCAATGCACCCAGACCCCGAACGACCTCAAGCAAAGATACAGTACCGGATGTAGGATCGGCGGCGCCCATGACCCAAGCTAGGAAGCACGAAGCCCTCAACAAACAGATCCTATGCTAAATGAACCACCGACCATCTCTGTGACAACCGAGAATGACGACCTCATCCTTGATGTGACCGGGAATAGCGGTCATCGTGTTCCAGATAGGAATCACCTTGGTGTTGACTATTAGGGAGAAGAAATATCAATTATTATTGGTCATGACATCTCCATAATACGTACCATCATTGGCCATCTTAATTATACGACTGCCAACTTTCCCATTAAGTTTCCTGCCTTCCTCGACACCGCCTAGCTCTTGTTCAAACAAGTATTCTGCATTGGCCCAGGAAAGTGGTAAGCTAGGGATTTGTGGTATATTTCTACCCTCGACACGAGTTGCATTTTCGTATGCAGGATAACCGGGTGTGGTAGGATCACCCGGGTAAATTGACAAGTATTGCACGGAGCCACGTTGGATCGATGTCGGGTTGCGTGCAGGACCAGCGGGGTACGGCAGGTAGCCGTTTTCAGCGACCACGGCACCGTCGTCGCGAGGATCAGTGTAGATAATAATTCCAGCTGCACCACGGTCTTCAGCGCCTTTGATCTAAGGAAGCCAACTCAGCTTCAAAGTGGAAGCTCATGCAGACTATTGCTTACTTTGAGGCCGCGGAAGATGGCACCATAACGAGCGAGAACGATCTTTCCAGTAAGATCCACACCCATCGCTGCGAGTTTGTCATAGTCGTCTTTGGTACCGTAATTAGCGTACACAATTGGGCCGGTGACTACACCAGCGGCACTGAGACCATGCCAAGATGGGACAGCATGCTTGTACTTTGCAGCCGTTTCGTCGCCGGGGTCACCGTCCTCTAAGAGATCGGCGGTCCAGATGGACCCTCCATCCTGTCCGAGTATCTCCAAGGAAATACCATCTGGGTTACCCGTGTTCATTACGGGGTAATAGACATCAATCCAAGCATTTGGAGACTTGAGTTTCGATGTGATGCTTAAAGTCGCCTCGCGCGACTCTGGGGAGCCAGCGTCGAAGATAGGTTCAGCCGGAGAAGAGGGAATACCGAACTCGTTCCGGAAGAACGACAGGATGTCCTTTGCATCCTGAAGGTCTTCCGGTGAACCCGCTAAATGAGGATGGGTCGCATAATAGCGTGAATTCGCTATAGCAGACTCATTGGAGGGAACAGCACTATGTACGATATTCTCGTCAGTTGCTGGATTCGAATTTCGAAATATGAGAGAACTGACAGAAAAGTATCTTCGACACGGTTGATATAGTTGTCAAAGGACTTGCAAGAATGCTTCCAAGCCTCGTGAGACAGGTCATAGAGGAGGAACAGGGACAGCGCAATGCCGACATGAGTCAGGAACTTTCTGAATCGGAAGTGCTGAGGGCGAGGACGTCCACGCGTGGTAGCTACTTCTGGTAGGGCGGGCTCAGCGCCCTTGTCGCTCTTGGGATCCATAGTGAACAAGTAAGAGAGTGGGACCGATACCAACCGCGCTGGCTGGTAGATGGCGTTTCACATGGACACATGTTCTGCTTGACTAATAGTGTTATTAATATTACTATTCCACCAGCCATCTTCCGAGGGTGAGTACGAACAACGCGTTATTTAAAGTGACTGTGTTATCTTGTCGTTGATTGACTCTTGGTTCAAGATTGCCAGTTGAAGTTGGAGTGCGTCCGAGAGCGACAACTTCAGTTTCGTACTACACAATGCCCGACGACAGTCCGAAGGACCTTCCTACAGCCGAGTCTGCGGCGAAGGGCCAGCCGGCCCCCGAAATATCAGTCTCGACATCTCAGCCCATCCAGGTGGCCTCTGCCTCCGTCGCATCCGACGACCGCGCGGAGCTACTCGCGCGTGCGCGAGCGTTTCTAACTTCTCCCCAAGTACGGCTGCAGGACTCAGACGCGAAGCGGACTTTCCTTGAGGAAAAAGGGCTCACCCCGAACGAGGTCGACCAGCTCCTTCGCGAATGGGTGAGTTATTAGCTGTCTGGTCCCGTACACGCTCATTCGTCTCGTAGCCTCCATCTGTACCACCACGCACTTACCCTCCACCACCCCCTTCTAACCTACCCAATCTCCTCGTTGGTATCGTCCGAATATTCACCTGGTTAACCAGTACCTCTGCGATTGTCCTCTTCGTATACTATGTACGAAAATGGCTTTAGACGCGCCTTTATTCGACGCTCATAAAAACCTTTCCAGAGGCATCTCCTCCCCAGACTCGCGCAATCCTACCAAGCCCGCCTTGCTCTTCGGAAGCACCAGTCCGCGCTCATTACACGTCTCACAGAATCTGCTTCTGCTCTCAGGGCAACCCAAGCGGAGTCGTACAAGAACCTACCTCGAACAGTCCCCGTTTACGAGGATTCCCAGTATGCGCAGTGCCACACTATAGATGATATATTGTCGCGTGTAGGGAATTCTGGGGAGGAATCTACCCAGCCAGGTGCAGACATCCCAGATATCACAATCCTCCGTTGTGCGCTGGAGGAGCTTGGTCGCTCGAAGACAGACGGTGCATCCACGGAGGAGCTTTTCCGCCATCTTGAGAGTAAATTCCTGTGGTTGGGTCGCGAGGATGGTGCAGCCCGCCAGGTCTGGTTTACTTTGTTCCTTGTACGTCATCTAACTTCCAGCTTCCCAAACAGAACGACCTTTGGAACCAACTCAATGCTTGTCCCTTGTTTGTGTCCTCCATGCCCAAACCCGGCGCAACCAACCCCCTGCCACTAGATCATCCATCACGACTTCTTTGGAAGCACGTACCTCCCTCGCTTCCACCCCCACCACCATTACTTGCGAGCTTGGAAAACCTGCAAGCATCTTTGCCCCGCAGTCAAGAAGCCGTGTCCGCTAATTCTGGCGGCCCACCACTGGCTTCCACAATCTCTGCTAGACAACGAATGCTTCAAGTCCTTTCGGATTTCACCGGGTATATCACAACACAAACATACTCTCTGGGTCTCCCCTCGGTACGAGGTACAAATGGGGTCGCATCTGCCGGAAATCCGGTCGAGGATGAGCTCCGTCGCGAAATTAGAGCACTGAAAGGCCTCGTGTTGAACAGGAGGTCATTCCTCCCTTTCGGCGCCGGAACTTCTGGATTCACAAGTGACCCCACACGATCTTCTTGAGGCATAAGATCCGCTGGAGTATCCATCGTACTTTTGAACGACCAATGCAAGATCATAAAATGTATGAGATCTGGAGCACTGTATCCTAATCTACATTTCGTATTCCAATAGTAGTTTATAAGAGAATCCAGCACCTCCGATCAAATTTCTGAGTGTCCCATGTCTGCTCCGGCCGCGCAGTACCCGTGTCCTTACGCCAATGTCTAGAGTGGAGTATAAGCGGTATTTAATGATAGAATGGAAGATCAAGAAAGGTCTGTAGCTGTGCGAGAGTATTAACTAATGCTAAAATAGGTAGGAGAAGAGGTAATTTCCCCAACTCAACAGTCCATGCGTACGTCGAGAGATCCTTGTCACGTACTGTTCTTCAGCATTGACCGAGAAATTGGTTCTTGGGGAAAGGTTGGCCGTAGTCCCCTCTCCATGTCGTGAGGTTGGGATTGGTGTACGCTTCGATATATCTGAATTTGCCTTAGGTCGCTCGATACGCTACGAATGAACCAAGGGGACGCACGTATTAATGTAGTCGGCAGTAGGGAAGGACTTTGGATCACATCCAATATTGCGTGCATTCGAAGGCTGGTACACTCGTATGTAGTCGACTCTCATATGGGCTGGAAATGGTAGATTGGCGAGATCGACCACCCCAAAGTTAGTCGACATGCCCAAGTTAACTACGATGTACTATAGTTTGATAAGTGTTTCCGTGCTTGTCCAGCCAATAAGAATGGGACAAACCATTGGTTCCTGAGGAACAGGCCGAGCTGATATTTGGACAGCCGAGTCGGCGGCCATGCCAGCTACGTTAAGTGTCCAAGCAACTTTGTTGTCGGATACCCACGTGATGTACTGCGGGCCATGCGCAAAGTTAATTGCCATTTTCCCAACTGCCAATCCATGTCCAGCTCACCGCATTATCAAATCCAGGGACGTACTACGATCAGTATATCAGTTTCACACAAACAATGATCTCACGAGGGAAACATGACCCACCTCAAAGCCGTAAATCGAATAGCACCCAGTCTCATCTTCGTAACACATTTGATTTGTCTCGGTCACCACTGAGGTTGCTTGCTGGAGTACTGACCCGATGTATGTGTTCTGGGTACTGATGGACGGATCAACGATTATCTCATTCTCTGAGGTATTTTGCCAGATGTAACCTGCGTCGAAAGGCTTTATTTGGTGCAAATCTTTAGTAGGACCTCGGTCTGGGAAACGGAAAAACAACTAACCGCCCATTGAGCGGATTGTGATACTTGGCCCAGCAGAGGAGTTCCTGTAATCTAAAACATCAAAGATCTCAACTCCACAAGGGATATCAATGAAATGGTTACCCACTTGTGCCTCAAATATGTCTATCTCAGGTGCTGCACGACCAACAAAGGTACCATCCGAGTGTTTTGGGCCAGGGTGGGGCTCCCCTGGGCACGTACAACGAGATAGTCGTTGACCCGGAAGGTAGGACAACACACCACCATTACCGGAATCGCCGCCTTCCGTGGCTGCCACCGGTTGCCCATTGATAGTCTGGTTTGCAACAGTGCCGATGTCACATGCATCATAAGTATACGGCCACTGAGCGGAAATTGAACACAAGACAGGGGGACGAAGCCAGTGATATCTCACCATGCCTTCTAAACTGGCACCATAACCAGCCCGGCCGAGGTTCCCGAGTGTCCATATCGCCGGCCAAAACCCTGTCGTAGTATTCATTTCCGCTTGACAACGCACTGTTGTGGGAACCACCTTACCAACAACATTGTTGACACCAGGAAGCGATACATTTGTCTCGATATATCCGCCAGTAAAGCAGAATTTGTTCCTATTATAATAGGATTGGTTAATCCTCGAAGCTCGTGCAAAGAAAACACGTACCAGGTCGACATCATCCCTGAAGTTACATCAGAATTCTAGTTAACTGAGGTTGCATCGGTTAACATACCTCCTTGATAGTTCAAATCATGTGTTTGCTTTTGCGACAACGTAACAACCAGACTGCCGTCTTGAGTGGTGATCGCATCTGGACTATACCATTCCAGATTGTTCGTTTCCTGAGCCAGAGGTTGGCTGATGTACAGGCACCGATGAGAGGGTACAGCACGTACCCAGTAATGTAAGTCGACAGCCTCCCAATAGGGATCGTCTCCAGGCCAAAACGTTCTACCAGGAACGTTGAACTCATCTGAGAAGACTAACTCCATGTCAGATCCGCCATTCCAAGACGACTTGGTGTAAGCGTCCTTTGGTGTGTCAACGTCGATGAGAGCCCAATTTCCCACCATGACCGGGATCTGGAGATTTAGACGAGTTGAAAATGGATGAACAAAGGTAAAGGTGCCCTACAATGAACCCACCTGACCGCTCCCGTTTATCCCACCCAGACCAAATCCACCGTTGTTTGACATGTCCACGGTGGTGAAATATGTGATCATGGGATATCCGGCACTGTTAAAAAGACAGCCGGGTTAAAGGAACACGTTACTGTAAAATGGATGACTCACAAGAGCGTGACGAGGCTTACAATGATGAGAAAGAGACAACCCACGTTCACAACGCCACGATGTGCGAAATGTGACCAGGTCCTGTCATCCCTCACGTCCGGGTTATGCAGGTCATCATCAAGCTCCTTTACATCAGCATACAAATTAGAGCCCCACTGGCGCGGATCAGGCGGCAAGCTGAACTAGACGATGGATGAGTTGGCTGGGGAACCAGAGTTTGGAGACGTACACGATTGGATATGTTTGCTATGCCTGATTTTCGGTTCACGGGGTACGGAGAATCCAGTGACTGGTGCTTTTTCAGTCAAAAGACGTCTGGATGGTAAGAGCGGACAACCCACGGAGATACTAGTGAAACTTTGCACTCTGCTCTTTGGGGACAGGCCATAGCTGGCGGCGAAGCGAGGAGTGGTGAGCAACTCGGACCCAGTGGAACGCGATGGCTGCAGGCCAGGTGGCATGGCTCTCGATGGGGAGAGTGCGGTAGAAGGAGTAGAAGTCGAGCAGACATATATAATAATTATAAGATGCCTCTTGAGATAAGTGTTTCGTTCGCGCAGTCGAGAAGTCATGTTTATTTCCGATGGTGACGGTAACACACGTCGTCGTCTGTCAGGCTCGGTTGAGGTCCCCTCACAAACTGAGATAAATTCAAACTACTGTCACCCAATACTGAGACTATTTAAACGTAGTAACTCTACGGTACGGCCAGTTTTCACAATCGCACTGCGACTTGATCCAAACCTTTCGAGCAACTCTTCGCCGTGCAATTGACCTGACTGAGGATAACCATCCCTGTTTAGGAAAGTCAATATAAATTCAATCCCCGCCGTCTCCACACTGCCTCGGCGCAACAGGGTGCCCCCGCACACTAAATGTCAAGAGTCCACTCCAAGGACAGCGCTGTGCATGGAACGATGTGGAGGCACCAAATCGTGTGCTAACTGAACAACAGCTGGAATAAACGGCATTCCAACAACTCTTTCGCGCCGAGCATCTAAAGCGATCCCAAAAGGTGAATTACAGCACGACTTAATGAAAGCACTTCCGAATGGAGAGTAGTATTACGCCTCTGTTCGGGTAATTTTGCAGTGGAGCAAGAAGCTTGATATTCGCGTCAACGCCGTCATCCCCTTGGAAATCGTGTTCGAGTGAAGGTCGTGAGCCTTCCTCGCGACATCCAGATCGGTTCTCTGACACGGAAGATCCTGTGTCGAGAACGACGGGCATATGTACTAGGGTGACAGCTTTGATCCAGCACTGCAGCACCCTCGAAGAAGGACATTGACAATCTCGGAAGCGGGACGGCGCCTGACCAGATGATTGTGGAAGCTCCCCGGAGAATCAAGTTAGGCTCTGGAGATATTGGCAGCTCAATACAGTCTTTTGCCTGTAGTGCAGCAATGCCTTCAGAGTGCTGCCAAATAGCCAAGTCTGACCTCATTCAGATTCCCATTACCTTGACACTGATTGCAACTTTGAACATCCATGGAAGTAGGTGACTGTGGGTCATTCTATAGTTATCTCCTCTGGTATCTGGAATGACTACAGCCATTGAACCACACAAGGAATGCTTCTAGTAGAAAACCACTTTGGCCATGAGAGTAGCAATGGAAACATCAATATTGTGTAACAAACATTCTTGAGGGGGTTGAGCCTTCACAATCTGATAGAGGTGATTAGTATGTGAATCATGTCCTGTTGATCTAGCACACAAGCCCAGCCTTTCTGTCATGCGATTGGAATGTGAATATGAATATGTCCTTTGAAAGTCACAATGGAACTGCAAAATGGTATAGACAGTTTGCTCAGAGCAGGATTTATCCAGCAACACTATAGGTGGGGAGCCATTTCAATTGTCACAAAGAAAATAGGTTTATTGTGAATACTTTTTTATGGTCTAATTGGTCTTGGCTTGAGTGAGACGTCTAGAAAAAAAACAGCCAAAGGACAATGTGTACACAGTTTTGCACATGATCACACTGCAGAGTATGCGAGGCACTGTAAACCTAAACTTCACATAAAACTGCAGTGCACCTCCCCACACACTTACCACAGCACTAGCAGTTAAACAGTTGACTTCACCGCCAAAGTTCAAGAAAGGCTGAAATGGCGTCAAGGATGGGGCACGAGGATGCAATCCCAGTGTACGACAATGTGGACGTAGACATGGTCGTCAAAGTCCTGCGACAAACTGCTTTCAGTCCGTCGTCTGCGGTTGCCTACGCAGTCCACACACTGACTCGCATTCAGGCCCGTTTTTCACAGTTTTAATTCCTGTATTCTACTTCTTTCATGCCCGAGGTGTATTTTCTCCTGCTGTGATTAATTCCGCATGTTACTGTGCTGCTGTTTGCGCGTTCTGTGGGTAGAACATATTTTAGTGACGTTCATCTCACCGACTTGCAACAGGGCTATTGAAATGGCTGTCGACCTTGTACAGAAATCAGGGAAGTCTCTTTTTTGCACCCGAACCTCTGGACTGGAGTGAGCAGATCGTCCTCATCACTGGGGGTACGTTCGGTGAACCTATGGATCTCCTGAAATTCAGTATTACCAACAGGATCATCTGGGGTGGGAGAACTGTTAGCGAATACGCTTGCGGTGCGCAATGTAAATGTGGTTGTTCTCGACATAGAGCCCATCCAAACGGAAAACTGTGTGTACTCTTGACTTAATTTTCTTAGTCGGACACTCATCAACTTCTACTCCAGATAATATCACGTACTACAAATGTGATGTTTCTAAGTGGGAAGAAGTCGAAGCGATTTCTAAGAAGGTCATCGAGGAGGTCAATTCATTCTTAGAAATTTGTGCTTCCAAATTCACAAATGTGCTCTAGGTTGGCCACCCGACAATGGTTGTCAACAACGCCGGCGTGGTCCAGGGGAAACTGATCCTCGACCTTAGTCCCCAGGACATATATCAGTGCGAAATATTAGCCCAGAGCCACATTTCGTTGACTCAGTAAACATCCAGGACTTTCGGCGTGAATACCTTCGCCCACTTTTGGACCCTGAAAGCCTTCTTGCCCAAAATGATTGAAAGGAACGGTGGACATATTGTACGAGACAAGCCTCCCGATGGTTGCGGGTTGTCACTCATGCTTTCCAAGGTTACCTTAGCATCTGTCATGGGTTTCGTAGGAAGCGTTCAAATGTGTAAGTTCGTCCGTCGACTCGGTGAATTGTTGTTGACTACTCTTATTAGCGGACTACAGTGCTTCCAAGGCTGCTCTGCTAAATATGCACGAATCGCTCCGCTATGAATTGGACAAACGGTACATCTATCCTTCTTTGATAGGCTAATATTTGTCAACTTTCAGTGTTTTATAGGTACCATTCTCCGGGAATCCGCACGACGCTCGTTTGTCCAGGTCACATTCGTACACCCCTTTTCTCCACCGCTGCAATCCCGAACAACGTCTTCTACCGGTTCTTCATACCTTCTCTGGCTCCAGTGACAGTAGTGAAGGCAATCATCACTGCCCTAGACTCACAGGAATCTCGGATGATACATTTGCCATTTTATGCATACGCAGCTTTGATCATGAAATTACTTCCGAGCTTCCTTCGTGACCTTGTACAGAAGGTGAGCATTGGCGGCATTGTTGTTCGACTATCTGACACGCCGACTGTGTAGCTCACGTATGCCGACTTCATCATGAAAGACTTTACCAAGGTGACTGCTATCAGAAAGGATGGAATGGATTTGTCACAGAGCAAAAAAGTGGTTTGACATGGGCTTGGGTTCACCTTTGTTCTAAAGCGAAGTAGCACCATCAGGGTAAATTCATTGGTATGTTTCTTTAAGCGCGTCACTCACAGGATGTCTCCAATAATAATTCAGACGGTGCGATATTTCAAAGTATGGTAGGCGAGCCGGGTGCGAATAAAGCGAGAATAAGACGAGAGTGTTGAGAAGTAGAGCAGCATCCGATGACTGCCAGTATCGGTAAGTAAGTTTCTCCTGGTGACAACATCAAAGCGAACCTCGGGGTCTGGCGTGTAGCAGAGTTTTGTCGAATATCAATGTTGTATCCGCATTCCTTCCTCCGGACCCTATCACCCTTGGAGTCAAACAGGTCAGTCAATGTGGTTCGCCGCTTCCGACACCCGGCACTTTACTCACCGGACGAACTAGCGAGGCATACCGTGGGAGGGAGTTCGACATTCCCATCTGGTTATGATTGCCATTCTCCCATGGGAAGGCCATGTTTAGGATACACATCACCGAAGGGCCTAGGTGGGAAATCAAGGGTCACTTTGATCCATAGAAGAACTAACCGGAACCAGCTTCATGGGTATCGCAGTGCCTTCTTTTCAATGCGATTACGCCCGCGAGGGATCCAGAGTTTTGGCCCAAGAAACCAAGTCAGGACGTTCCTCTTTAGTACCGGTGCCACTGTCCACGTCCGTTCGCCGATCGCCAAGAGTCCGTACGGGTACACATGACGAGATGCATAGGGCAAAGTCGACACATCCAGAAGCATCACCAAAAAATTTGTTTTCAACCAATGCCATTGCGTAATGATGTAGTTTTACGAGCATGCGAAGAAGGGGTTGAAAGGTTAAAAAAAAGAGAGGTGTGGGATGGGGCAAATCCAATGCAAAAAAGGAGATGGGTATCTGGGTCCGAGAGATAAGAATACCAGATGGGGAACCAAGCGACAACTGGTGCCTTACAAGTCGATGCTTTTCCAAGAGTGGCAGATTTGGTAAGAAATAGATCATCAACACGACCTGAGGAGGTCACGCGCGCGACTAGCATGCGCCTTAGCAACCTACGTGAAAGTAGTTGACAAAAATCGGCTGCTCGGGGGGATATAGTACCCACAAGAAGATTGGCGGTCTTGAATGTGGAACTGTACATGTGATTGATTCCGTTTTCTTCAAGAACACGTGAATAGCGGCTAACGAGACCATGCTTGTCTGCGGACAGTACATTCCATTGTTTAGCGAGTCACACAGAATTCGATCCCCAGTGGAGTGTACTTGCCTAAACCAAAGCGACGTAGATCGATTTGAAGGCACTTCAAGGTTCCACCTTCTGAGAGCCCATCGTTGTTCTGATCTTGGTCGGAATCCGAATCCGAGTTGGCAGCGTGCGCATCAAGTGCATCCAATTCCCCCGCACAGATAAGCATGTGTCTCTCTTCGGGTGGAAACAAGGCGGCGAGAATAGTCACATCCGTTGTTAAAGAGGAGCCTTCGGGTGTCCGTGTAAAGCTAAAAAATGATACTTTTGGGTACGCGCTATTCATTTGCTTATCCGTAGGCGAATGAATAGCGCTTCGGCTAAGAGAAGGCGATTTTAGCTCCACAGGAGAAAGCGTAGGCACCTGCGAAACAAGGTGCTTGACGGTTGGTTTGAAAGAGGGTGTCCATGAAGGGATCGCGTGAGAGATGTCAGGATATGAGCGGGAACTTGTTGTAGGCAACATCGAGGGGGTATCTCTGCGAGGGGAATGAGAGATGTAACCTTCATCATCCTCGCTCGAGGATGAATCAGAATCAGCTGAATCTGAACCTCTTCGTGGCCAGGATAGAAAAGAAGGAATCGTGATTTCATCGAGTTTTCTACCGGCTGATATCTTCGCTGTCCTATCGTTACACCCAGACTCGCGCGAAAAGTGCGACCTTTTCAAAGGAATGAGATCTGGAAAAGCAACCAGCTTAACAATTTTGAGTGACCAACTGTCGACGCTCTCGTCAGCCAGCCCAACGCACGCAAGTTTTGAGGGTAGAATAGTAACGTCGGTGCATGAAGGTGAATGGGATTTGTCTCGTGAGGGAGGATAATGTGGAGTTTGGCCAGCCTCAATTTTCTCGTCTGCACCCTCACTCGCACAGGGGAGTGTCGATGCTGCGGGTGCGACTGAAGTGTCAATGCAGCTCCGGGTCCGTGTCCAAACAGCACCCGACTCGGGACTAAGCTCTGGGTCAATGTCACTGACCTGGGATGCATCGGGTAAGACCGGTGACAGGAGAGGGGACACGACTCTCGACATCAGCGGTTCTGGATCAGAGGAATACAAGTCGAACCCAGCAGCCCCGAACAGTGACATGACCTCCCGCAGTCTAGATTGCTTGACCTGAGAATAATTGAGTGAGATGTGATCCAGTCCATAATCCATGGTTGGCCTACAAAAATGAAATCACTCATATACGAGGACTGGTACAAGATGGAAATGCCTGCCGCAGCTAGTGGAGCGGACAATTCGTGCACTCTTGCCCCAGAGTTGTCTGCTTATGTCTTGATGAAATTCTGTAAAGCCCACAGGAATGAGACGTACCGAGTCGATCGGAATGAGAGTCGAGCTGAAGTACTTTCCATTTCTCGCAAGAAAACTCGACTCGATCATCATCATCGAAGGCGGGATGCCTACGAGCAGACCCAGAACCAGAGCGAGATCGCAGTCTGCGCCTGTCACGCCTGGCTATGAGCTCAAAGTCAGCGAGGATGTGGTGCTCGGCGAAGAGACTGAGCTCAATCTCATTGCAGGTGACATTGAGAAAGGTGGGGTTGGGCTGAAGGATCTGTCTGAGAACGGGGTGTGATAGTTGGGGGAGACGAGAGCGGGGAATGTGTACGAGGGAGAGGGAGACGGGAAGGAAGGTGATGGTGACGTTGGATGGGCCGGGGGCTGCCATCAATATTGGGCAAAGGAGAGAGGCGGCTTCACTACTTCAAGTTTGTGATGCCTGCTGAGTGCTAATTTAAATTACTTCAACCCGATACATGCCGCCAATTGCTCCATTCCTCCACATCTCCAACCTGCAAAGAGCGCCAGAGTTCTGGCGAGAAAACGTTCACGCTGGGTATTCATCCTCGACATCCTGGGCCGTACGGCGTGTGTTGCTCGAGATCGTTCAGTGCCCGGATACCCCTCCAGCAGTCCAATTAATAAAGGTACAAAACTCTTGATTGGCAGCCAGTGTAACGGCAGTTTTATACCAAATAGTACCCCGCTCTAATTGACCAGGGAAACCAATGCATTACAAGGTTCAGGGTACACATAATGGCTACATGCGGCTTGAGGAACAGAGAGCTCGCGATGGAACGCATCGAAAACGATGTGGGCATTACATACATTTACCAACGATGAATGTCAAATCCATTTCCAACCAGACAGTGAGACAACAGCAATAGCGAATAAATATTCCTGGAATGCGATGATCATTGATGTTCATAATTTCACCGCACGCGGCGGGTCCGCAGTGGAAGCGACTTGGAGTACCGCGAAACGGTGGATGCACGGGAAGACGGAATGGGCCGCTGACGCAGTTGATATCGATTCGGAGGCGTCGTGTCTACACCGTGACGCTTGCGGACACGGGTATCTGCGCCCGACTCCTTGATTGGGGATGGTAGTTCGAGGAATGGAGTTATCAGGGGAGCAGACGATGCATTCTGCGGTGGACTTGGAGCGGGAGAGCAGCCCAGGGACGAACGCGAGTCCAATGTAAGCCTGGTATAGAGGATGGGTTGAAGAGACAGAGGCTGCGATTCTGAATGAAGCTGTGAAGCGGGGATTGTGCTGGTGTCATCTACGTGTACAACAAACGGGAATGTAGGGGGCGTTTGAACGAATTCTGATTCTTGCGATGCGATATGTGAGAGTGGCGGCGTCAAGGGTGATGTTGGTGGGGTAGCAGAAAGTCGTGTGCACGAAGTTGTTTGCAAAGTTCTTCGTGGTGGCGGGGTGACGATGGAGCACACTCTCTTGACAATGATTCGTTCCAAGGCGCGGGTATGCTGGACCGCTGGTTCTTGCAGTGGCTCAGTCGGTTGGCGCTCTAGAGATCTGGGTTTCTTGGATCCCGTTTGCCCCGAGAGTGGTTGTGCAGGGGACAAACCGTTCAAGGAACCCTCCTTGTCATCCCAATCTCTTTGCAGGCGCTTGAGCGCTCGAGGTGCTGGCTGCACTTGTCGAGGGACACGTGGCACGGGGACGATCGCAGGAAGGGTGTTCTCATACGCAAAGTCTCTCACTTTGATACCCAGAGACATCAGAAGCTCGGGAGAGGGTTGCTGTGAAGACGCCACTTGGGCACCGCTTGTGGGCGCCTGTGAATACTCTTCCGAGGGTATCACGTCTGCAAGAAACTTGGAGGGCGACAATGCATGACAAGCTTGAGGCTTTGCACCAGTGACAATCAGGCACATATCTTGACTCACGTTCACCAAAGGTTGTGAAAGAGATGCACGCTCTGTGCCATCATGGTCTTCGGCACAAGGGTCGCAATGTTCAGGTGAAGCCTCCACGGTTTCATCCACAGACATGGGCGTGTCTTCTGCATGAAATCTCACGCTGGCCATCTGACTGGCAAACTGCACGACGGTAACAGAACGATGGGACCAGGGCTGAAGCGGAGAAACTGGCAGGTCGTGGTACTAACACAAGTTGGGTGGACTGCAGGCTGGTGGCAGTGGGAATCTTATCGATGTGGCTGGACGCACGTGACATGTTTAATTACAGTGGACCAAGTAAGTTTCTTGAGAACGTCACGTTGCGGGACAGGCAATGCTCCGAAGACTCTGGAAGCCCATAGCTGCTACCACAGTTGTTATTGGTACCCCATCATACCTTTATTACCGCTACAACAAGCCACAGACTTTTGACCTTCCCGTAAAAATACTTGGTGCAGATGGTGCGCCTGTCATGACCAGCAAGACCTTCCCCTTACTCTCTCTCATCGCTGTCGATGACCGCCTCAACGCGAATGCAAAATCTGATACGATCACGCGTCCGGGAGGTATAACGTGGAAGTACAGTACTGCATCCGTACCAGCGAACGAACCGCTTGAAGACGCCCATGCCGAGGCCATCATCGCCCGTGAACTCTCGGATCCGAAGGGGCCCGGAGACTGGCTATTCTTCGCTGTAATGGATGGTCACGGCGGCCCGCACACTTCCCGCCTTCTCTCGAATACACTGATTAATGCTGTTGTATTGCAACTCTCGTCACTCATACACGGGTCATCTGGTTCTGTGCTCTCTAAACCTGGAGTCCAGAATCCCCAGACCATCTCCTTCGCCATACAAAGCGCTTTCACCAAACTTGATGAAGAGCTGATCAATGCACCATTGATGGTTCTTGCCAACAACATAGACAAGGAGTCCCTGAAGAAGAAAATTGTCCCCGACTTGAGCGAGCATCCACTCGCGCTCCCCATGATGCTTCCGGCGGTTTCTGGTATGTCAACGCGTGGCTCTCTTCAGCTTCATGGCGTTCAGACCCACTCCAGGCAGCTGTGCTTTGATGGCCGTTTTTGACACGGCCCAGCGAGACTTGTACGTCGCGTGTTCTGGGGACAGCCGGGCAGTCGCGGGCATTTGGGAAGAGTCAGCGGATGGTACAGGTTCCTGGAGGGTTGAGGTATTGAGTGAGGACCAAACCGGCCGAAATCCGAACGAGTTGAAGAGGTATAGTATACTACATCCCCTGGTTTATCCGACACACCTAATCTCTGGATAGAATGCGCTCGGAACACCCTCAAGACGAGGCTGAAATCGTCATCCGTGCTGGGCGAGTTCTTGGTGGTCTGGAGCCTACAAGAGCGTTTGGAGATGCCCGCTACAAGTGGCCACGCGAAGTTCAGGAAATGTGAGCGCGATTCATTTCATTTCCATCCCATTCAAGTCACGACTTTCATACAGCTTGAGTCAGGCATTCATGGTCGGTAACAACCAACCGTTGCGGCCAGCTCCAACATCTTTGAAAACACCGCCGTATGTTACCGCAACACCGGTCGTTACTCACCGCAAGTTTTCTTTCGATGATGGTTCCCCGGATACCTCGAAACGCCTCGGTACCCGATTCGTCGTACTCGCCACCGATGGTTTATGGGATAAACTGAGCTCAAAAGAAGTGGTTGCTCTTGTAGGCGGACATCTAAAAGGCCTGAGAGGATCAGTCCCCAAGGCCCAGCTTCAGACTTTGGTCCCTACCTCATCTGGATCGCCGACTGTCGAAGGCAAGGATAAAATAAGGGGAAACGTTGAGGGTTCGTGGTGCTTTGGCGATGACGACCTAAGCGTTCATCTAATCCGGAACGCGTTTGGTGGAGGCGATGTATATGCACTCCGGAAACTGATGAGCATCCCTTCACCTTTTGCTCGTCGACATCGCGATGACACCACTGTTTCCGTAGTCTGGTGGGACGAACAAGATAATGGTCCTAAGACTGCCGAGTTCAAGGCGAAACTATGAACTCACTTTTTGTTACCTTGATTGGTTAGTGCAATTCGTATGGTCAGCCATCTATTTGCACACTCAAGATGCAATAATTATTACGTGTGCATGATGCAGCAAGCAGTACATAGCTATATAATCATTCGCTTCTTCTTGTTGCCATACTGTCTTTGTCTGTGACGGAAGTCGGAATTCCGTAGTGGGTTATTCCCAAGGAGTCGAGCGTAGGGATTTACAGCACCACCACCGAAGGAAGACTCTCTACGCTGTCCATGGGGTGTATGTCTGGGAGACGGAGTCTGCATAGGTGATACCGCGTGACGCTTAGAATTGGATTTCTGATCGTGTTCGTCGATCGGTGATTTACGTTTCCTTTCATTATTTGTACGGGATGCGTAGAATCTGCTGGGATCAACCCCGTTGAAACGACGGGTATCTGAGGATGATGCAGGTATTTGGGCGATGGAAGTATGATCTGAGGACGAGGGTGACTGGGGTGAATCAGTGGAAGGTGGAGGTGGAGGGGATGATTCGAGGCTCGTTGTAGCTTTTGATTCTGGTTGTACGGATCCTGATGAACTGTCAAGGTGATCATCCTCGTCATACTGCGCAAGACTCGTGAGAGCAGTGCTTGGTCTGGTTGTTATAGCAGCAATCTTCTTTTGCAAGCTAACGGCCTGAGGGTCGAACGCAGGAGTCGTGGTGGGTGATTGCTTGTCATCACCGACGTTGTTAGGTATGGGTGAAGGAAGAAGAGGGCCGATGAAGGGTTGGTCGGCCTTGATACCAATATCCTCTTCATCTAGATCAACGTTCTTCCGCTTCTTCATGCCGCCAATGATGCCACTCTTGGCACCACTAACCGCCTGGCTTGGGCGACTGATAGCACCCTCGAGTGACTGACCCCTATCGCGCATATAAAACAAGATGTATGCGTTCTTCATGCCTACAGGGGTGCCATGATGGGGTGAGACTACGTCATCGTTCATTTCGTACCATCGGCCATTCGCTGCTTTGACGTAGGCAAAGTAGTGACCCGAATTTGGTCCACCTCCGGCGTGGCAGATGATACCGAATAGCGAGTAGGAGGGTCCATGTTGCCCTTCGCTCATCGCAGGCTGGAGCATCAGGCGCTCGTCATAGTGAACATGATGACCAACTTTTCGGCCAAGCGGAGAGAAGCGTTTTAAATGTATTGTTAGCACAGCAGGGGCATCGTGGACAGTGAAACGCTTTTCAGCCACGACAGCTTTTTTGCACCTTCAATCGAATTCATAAGCAAACACGCCGCAACTGGTACCCGGGCCACTCACTTCTCGCATTTGTACTTGTCCGAGCCCCTCAGGTAATCTACGGCAACAAACTTCTTGAATGCATCCTTCAAAGTTGACGAGCCATATATGTCCAGGCTGATGTCTAGCATGCTGTCGAAAGTGTCACTGTTATAATCGCATTCTCGGCATGTTACCCGGGAACGCAGTCGTCCACCAAAGATCCTGTGCACCCATGTTGTCTCAGCTAAATCATGGTCGACTTTTCTGAATGGTCTGTGAGGAGCTGCAATCAGAGATTTAGAGAAAGCGTACTGCAAATACCCAGCCAAGCACGACTTTTGTAATGCGTCGATAGCATAACGGAGGAATTCATGTGAATCTTCTTGTCGCCCCTTGCGCATGTGTTTCGCGATGACTATCAACGACGTTACTATCGTCGACGTGAATAGATGGTCAAAACCGACATTGTAATTTGGATGTGATTTGATATGGCGTAAACGAGTGTGACTTCTGGTACGAGTCTACCATTACCTGCCGAAGGTTACATGCCATGCAAAATCCACCTTTGGCTCTGCCTGAATAGCGATAGGGTAAAAAGTGTTGTCCAAATAAATAAAATGCGGTAATGCACTCACAGGGGTCAGTTTTGGAGTGCGCGTGCAAAAGACGGAGTAGAGGTGGTGTGTGGAGAAGGCACTGCAATGCACTATTCAAAAAGCAGGTGTTTCCAGTGTTGTGGAAACCACTGCCAACACCATGGCCGGGTGGCCAAGTGAGATCGAGTATACCGTTGTACAGTGACTGCTTCGCGTTCCGAGTTGTGGGCGGAGAAGTCTTCGGAAAAGCATGCTGTGGCGTAGATGGTGTTTTCGATTGATCCAAGGAAGACTGCCGTCTACTCATGCCACTGGATAGCACGGGCGAGTGTGGGATTGCTCACCTTGCTGGCTTTAGGTGTCCCGTTGATGGGATCGTACTTTCCTTCGGCAACTGCGAGAACGCCAGACGATGACCCTTCTACGAATTCGATGGGAGGTGGAAGAAGACTGTTGAACGCATCGATATCTTTGGACGGTTTGAGCTGCGCATGATCGTCGGACAGAAGCTGGGTGGTAAATGGTGGAGTAGGATACAAGGGTGATGCTAACATGTTATATCCGCCCGTACGAGATCTGTGAAGGCAACTGCGACCCTGGAGGTCTCTCCCGAGAGGACGGATGCAGCGGAAAGGAGCGGACAGTCTGAGCAAACGACGAATTCGACGGTGGGGGTCTTGAGAAATTGAAGTGTGCTATTTACTCTTGTTACTGACGCGTCTCGTTGATTGCACCCACGCTACAAAAATCTTGTAGTGACACCCCAGCAAGGCAAAGTACCGTTTCACTGCTTCGAATCAGAGGCGTTGGTATAATTAATCGTGGAGTCTCAAGCTACAACTGGGTAATTATAAGTGTCCATGGGGTAACTAGCTGCCGAGACAGCAATGCGGTAGGTAATGCACCAGGAAAGGTGGACTAGTCACTAGTAACTTACAGTGTCCGATGCTAGCGCGAATCATATTATGTTGTACAGATGCGACTCTTGCGGTGCGTTGCTCGCTAGCGACAGCGATGCCACGTCGTCATTGAAGTCGGTGGTATACAGAGCTGAATAGGTTGATGATGGGGATGACGATGACGATGACGGCTGAGATCTGTCACTTTCGGCTTCTGGGAACGGTTCAAGTACCGAAAGGTTCCAAGGAGAGACAAGAAGTGGGTAGTCAACTGTTGTGGGGAATATACCGTCGAAACAAAATGGGTTCTCAAAGTCGCTGGGTAGGTCGGGGTAGATGTCGCGAGGAAAGCCTGACGGACCGACGTTCACGGTCTGATCAAGTATTGAACCCAAGAGCAAGGCGTCGTTTGCGGGGAACCACTTAGCCCGTCGACAGTCAAGTGGATCATCACCCGACCATCCGTTATTGTCCATAAAGCAGTTCGCCTCGCCGCTATCGCGCAAAGTACAATATCCAGAACCTTTCAAATAATCAGCGGGCAGCTCAGAGCGTAACGGTGTCACCTACTATCGCCAAGAGAAGAGGGAGACACGCTCCGAGACTCTACTTTATGATGACTGTTGTCTTCCACAGCAGGTGAAGCGAAGTGGGCTGGTGCGGGGATCCCACTCCCACTGCTCTGTAAAACAATGGCGTCCAGATCGAGTGAGTTGGGATCAAGCCCGTGTTTTCGCAAATGTGCCACGAATGCGGACCGCCGTTTGATTCTAACGAAAGTTGCAGAATTGTAGAAAAGGGGGATTTCAAGTACCACACTAACCTTGTTCCACAGTCGGTGATAATACACTTGTACGCGCCTTCACGCCTATGCGTCTCTTTTCTATGACGAGTACGCGAGGATGGGTCTCCGAAAGCCTTTGTGCAGGTACCAATGCCACAAATATAAGGCTTGGCCTTGGAGCTAACTCTCTTCATTAGTGCGACATAGAAGTAGTCGATTTTGAATCGCGTACTGGACATTCCAATGTGTTTTAAGACCGGAGAACTGTGCAAAACCCTTTCCACAAGTTTCGCAGACGTGTGGTCTAGAAGCCAGGTTAACAGGCGGCACCTCAGCGTTTTAGTACGACCTACTTGATGCCAGTGTGTAGTGAATTATGTCGAGTAAGATCACCTTTGCGTGAAAAGGACTTGAAACAAGTTGTACAGCTCCACTGTCAATGAAAGGCAGAATGTTAGCCAACAACTTTATTGAAGGATATACCAAGGGGACTCTTACGAGCGACATAATTAAATGAGTGAAAATTTGTTGATGAAGGGTATAGAGACGAAGCCCCGCAACGTCAGTCAGTCAAAGAATATGAAGGGAAAAATAAAAAATAAAAGACTCCTCCTCGAAACTGGGCGCTTAAATGGGGGAAAGAGCCAGTTGATCGGACCAATCATATGAAGTTCCTCGTGGACATATAAAGGTGATTAATATCCATTGTTCCGAAATCCAAGGTGCGCAGGGGTATTTAGACATCCACAGGACCCGCCTACATAACGGGACCGGGAAATGTTGGTGCGTCTAACACCGAAAACAAAAGTTGGTCGTGGTACCGCCGAGGGAAACAATAGAACGGCATTGTATGTGGCAGAAGCTCAGCCATCTCGCATCTCCGCGAACAACATAAATCATGTCTCACCTCGATCACTGTACAAGAGACTTGAGGCTACGTTGGAACGTTACTCAAACAAGACCGTACGACATTGGCCATTTGCCTTATCTTTTAGAGACAGCGGGCCCTGTAAAATCGAGGCACGCAAATATCGCTTAATTGTTAGGGTTTCACCTTTCGCGAGTAGGAATCGTGGCAGGGGAAGCAAATTAATGGATTCCCAAACCTTGCCCGTAAATACACTTCGTAATCCTCTCTTCCATCCAGGGTGCAATTGCCACAAAATCTTGCCATGTAAATGACGCAAACTGGGCGTGATCGATCCCGCCAAATAACTCGAACCCTTGTACTCCATGAGGAGTGGACCCATGAGGGTCAGGAGGGCGTAGTTGTACGGTGACCCTTTAAAAAACAATTCAGCGAAAAACCAATGGCGGAATACGTTCGGCATACATCAGCCCTCCAACCCACTGCATGCCTTCTTCTAGTATGGCATCCGGATGCCACCTTTGGTCACCCCCGCCAGGGGTGTACATTGGATAATTGCTGTGAGTATGTGAAGGCATAGGATGTGAGAGGCGAAGGTAACTGGTATTTGAGTGCATTGACACTGATGCAAATACTGGTCCGGCTTTAAGATCAAGTTGGCGACAATTCGGAAACGTACCAGAAGTTCTTGAGTCGGACGCATTCTGGTGGCTAGTGAGACCGCCATCAACACTAGTACCAAGGGGCTCGAGTCCCGGTGGATACAAAAATGCACGAGCGTTGCGGTTTACCGTAAGGAGTGTTCTAGGACGATTTATAACACCCAGAGCAAGGATGCGGATATCTGCCAACTGAAGGACGACCTGAAATGGGATGCTGGATTAGTTGATGAAGGACGATGAAGGTGTTGGCTGACTCTAATCTGAGTTGGCAAGTGAGCAAGGTTATTCTGAAGTCTATCTAGTGTAAGTCGGAACCAAGTACCGCAGATTGATAGTATACTGACTTCATTTCGTGAAATATCGCGAGAGGATCGAATCTTCGAGAAGCAGCCTCAAGCTCGTTCACGGATCCATTACGGTTGATGACAATGTACCTGGTATGAGATCAGTTGGAGCATGGATTGGATTAGTAGTGCTATTACTTAGTCCAAGATTCATCCGAAGTGCAGGAGGATCGACTTCTGTGCCATACGCGATAAAGCACTCTGGAGAGGGATTCATAAGAGCCGCAATACGATCGATTAAAAGAGTACCAACTTCATGAAGGCTTCTCTCCACGAATTATCCTTTTTCCACTTGGTCCACCCAGGTAGGAATCTTCTGCGAAAGCATTCTTCCCATTCGGACGACTTCAAATTGGGCAAGGTGGTCTCAAACAACAGAAATCTCGACGATGCGAAAGTGAGAATTTCGATCCAATTCTGCCTTGGCACGGTTGAACGAATGCTAAGATGGAAAAGCGACTTGTCGTAAACACATCGATGAAGATTCCGCAGTATAGGACGTCTCCACGGGTTTAGGGAGGTGTCAGCGGTAACAGCCCGAAGCCTACGCGAGAGACAAGAGACCGTGACGAGAGAATCTAGATCAAGCTCGGATAAAATCTCTGTCAGTAGTTCGACTGGTAACGTCTGCAGAGCGCATTGCGCATGGAGGACAAGCCCGGCATGATCCCCCGCTGTCGATGAATGCTGGTTGGTCATTGACATTAACAAAGGTAACATATTGGGTGTGACACTAAAAAACGTGTCACACTGCGTGAGATTCAGCGATTGGGACAAACTTGTGCTATCATGGCCAACGGGGACTCAACAATGTGCTGAAGAGGGTTATTAACGTTTGTCGTGAGGGTGTTCACTGAGTGCGAGTCACCATGACCTCCAGGTTTCATCTCTTTGATATATAGGCATGATGATCTAGAGATCTGATGGCCATTGTCTCTGGTCATTGGGGGTACAATTGATTTTTGTCCTTCATGTGGAATGTTGGATGATGTGAAACTACACGAGAAGAGCCTCACTCCGAACGACCGATTCAAGTCCTCAGAGATTCGGGGAGACTACTGAGACAACTACCACTTTTATAGATGCATCTGCAAATAGTTTTCATAGTGTTGACGTTAACGCTCACGATCGAGCTCGGCAAGCTCAATCATGTGCGCTCAGCGGCTATCTGTCTATCTGTCAAAATTTAAAAGCCAATATAGCACGGCTGAACTACCCACTACGTACTGATATGGAGAATTGGCCCAGCACATCTAGTTATCAAGTGCTAAACTTGCACCCATAACCTTACAGACATACACCGAGTGAATCAACGACAAATCAATAGCCTGAGGGAGTCACAATTCAGATAGGCAATCTGCCCTAGTCCATACTTTGACAACCTGGTACTGCGAAATGTAAAGCAAAAAAAAAAAAAAACGAGGGTATTCCGGTTCGAAGCGCCGATGAAATCACTGAAAGACGGGTAGACATTCAAAGTATTCCGAGGTTGTCGCTGAAGGTGGTTGTGAGTTCGAGACACACCTGACAGGTTTCGACAACTGACCGTAAAGTACCGAGCACATTGCCAACAGGTTTGTACAGACAGACGTGCATAGTTGCCTCTCCGAAAGCTGCGTCAAATATTCCGTTACACTGAGCTGAGGCACACCCAAGCTCTGTAGTAGATTGCCATATTATCTGCGTAAAATCGGAGAATGTAGGATTAGTGGGATCGAAATTCTCTGATGAATATATGAGAAACTAAGCATAGACAGCCATTGACGGAGAGTGCTCACGCAGACCATCCATGAACATCGTCATCGCATCCATGGCAGTAAAACTTCCAGTTCCTGCAGCGATATTTTCGCCGTATGGCCCAGCCTGCCCATTTGAATGCTCAAAGCGGCAACGATTCGCCCATGTTTGGGCTCTGTCAGCCAAGGTCGTTGACCAGTTGAGGGGTTGGGCATTGAATTTCGAGCGAACAAGGTTGTGGGACCTCAGGAGAGCTAATTCCTCGGGGTCGGGTTGGCTACTGGTGGCTGCGAGAACGATCCCACAGCATATGGATAACAGTGCAGTAACCAAGTATGCTCGCATGTGATCTTCAGATGATGAGAAAGGACAGGATTGGTATGAGGAACAAAGAAATATGTGTGAAGGAGATCAGTGGATCAGTATGGAGGGAAGAGAGTCATACTATGAGACTTGACCCCGACAACGTGCTCCGAAGATTTGGCCCGAGAGTCATGTCGTGCCTTGAATGTCCACGAGGCACGTTATGATCGATCACTCATTTCCGTTACTGGGGTCATGGGAAATTTCCCAAAAAAGTGAGCACTCTCACGTCCCAGCTGCACGCGACAACTCTGCTCGGAGGTGGAGGTTCGTATGCTGCCGTTACTCGGTCGAAATGAATGCACGGGCATGAGCTTGACGATCCAAGCAGTGGAAATTTGAAAAGGTCTACAGCCTCAATCTTTTTGCGAACCGCAGCAAGACTATCACAAACGTACAAAACCGTAGTACAAAAAGAGGAGTGGCGCAACTCTCACTCTCTACTCAACGCACCTCTGCAACTATCACTAATGATCGGTAGACCACAAAGAGGACAATTAAGAGATAACAGTTGGACATTCATTTCATCGATCTAAGGCTCGTCGTCCTGTGCAACCACGAGTCCTGCGGCGTCAACATTCGTGGGGTTAAATCTATACATGTCCTTGCTATGGGCCAAATAGGCCGTGCACGCCTACGAGCACACAATGACAGAAACGTTGATGCAAAGAACGTTCCTATATCAATGATATGAGAAGTGGTAGAAATTTCAGGCAGGAGAGACTCCACCGCATGAATAGCATCTGGATCGGTTCATTCATCAATCAAAGTAACTTGAGGAGAGCTCATGCTTTGTGGATGACACGTATGCTGTGTTCTCGTTTGAAATTCTCAAACTCTTGCTCTTTCAACTTGATCTGCTCCGTAAGTGTGCTGATCACCTTTTTGATCTGAGCAACATAAATTAGATTGGTTGAGGCGAGCGGAATGGCGCCGGCTCACTCCATCGCGGTTCGTTTGCAATGCTGGAACGACATCTTTGACAGTGCGTTCAACCAGCACACCGCCTATCAAACGGAAACATTTGCGATCAGGCTCTTCCTCCAGAGCTTCATCTAACGTTGAAAGGACCAGTCTAATCCGAAGCTTGAACGTGATTTTGTCATAGTAACCAAAATACCTACGTATGCTCTTCAGCTTCTTGCTCCAGTTCGCCGATCTTGCCAGCCAGAGTTTGCAAGTCATTTTGGAAACAAGAATACGTTTGTTGGATCTCTGTCTAGTCTGTCATGATGAGGCAATGAAAACAAAATACAGCATTCGTCGTACCCTGGTCTGAGAGAGGCTGCGCTTTTACCTTTGCCTTTGAGGTGGACATGATTGACGAGATGCGCGAAAGATAATTGGCTGAGAAAGACGACGCCGTCACCGCCGCGTGACATCCTGTCACATCCAACTTTGGTCCGTCCTCTTCGTGAACGGTGACCACAATGTCTCTTGCCCGCCCACGTCTTGGTGTCGGGCTCTCGCATCGTCTGCTGACCCCGAAGCGCTCTACCGCGCTTCGTTCTGCATCAATTACTTACCGGGGCATCTCCTCTACCCGTTGCACTCATGCCGAGCCTCTCGACAGACATGGCAGTCTGGAGGGTCCGGTCAATATTAGGTCACCTGCCGCTACAGGTACATTGACTGCTCAGGATGAGCCGGACAAGCACACAGACTCGTACAAGGACGGTCCAAGTGCTATCGACAAGGCGGTCCACCTTTTCTTCTTCACCGAAATCCTCCGAGGTAAGTCACTGGATGGAGAGGCGCAAAAGCACTGTCACTAATCCTTCATAGGAATGTGGATTGTTATGGAGAACTTCTTCAGGCCCCCCTATACCATCATGTACCCGTACGAGAAGGGTCCGCTGTCCCCCCGCTTCCGCGGTGAACATGCTCTGCGGAGATATCCGAGCGGCGAGGAGCGCTGCATTGGTATGTCACCTCAAATGCCCAATACGCCTGCTTCACGTTCCATACCAGCTTGTAAGCTCTGTGAAGCGATCTGCCCTGCTCAAGCCATCACAATCGAAAGCGAGGCGCGTCAAGATGGGTCGCGGCGGACAACTAAATACGGTAAGACGCTTCAGATTCACACTGACCACGAACTTCTCATTATTATAATTAGATATTGATATGACAAAGTGCATATATTGTGGTTTCTGTCAGGAGGCTTGTCCAGTTGACGCCATTGTCGAAAGTGGGTTCTTATGCATCATATTTTATGCCCAGCTAATGCATTGCCCAAAGCGCAAAATCAAGAGTTTTCGACGGAGACACGCGAGGAGCTTTTGTATAACAAAGAAAAATTGCTGGCGAACGGTGACAGGGCCGAAGCGGAGATCGCAGCTAATCTTCAATGTGAGTCATTCATCCGACTCCGCGGATATAACCAGTTGATTTTTTATGTAGCGGACCATGTGTACCGGTAAGGAGTGGGGAGGGGGATTGGTGAGGTGGTCGAATTATCCCACCGGGTCATGTAATTATCATTTCTCCGATATCCAACTTGAACACACGCTAGAATCATGACCTTTGCTTGATTTGTCTGGGGTATTGATGTGAAATAGGTCAAGAGTTGGAGGAGGTACTTCCTCGTTGAACTCGCTGGAGGGCCTCCCAGATCCATTCGGTTTGTCGATCAGCACCCAGAATCTGCATCCCAGGGCTGATCCAAAACACTAATACTACACAATTGATTGCAAAACTGCACCTGAACTTAGGAGGTAGGTGGTGGAGCGACCATGTTACCTTGCACGTAGAGTTTGAAGATCACCTAACATGGTCAGCAAAATACAGTCAGCAGCTCTAATTGGAAGCGGTGGATATCTCTGACCGTATCCGTCAGAATCATAATGGAAGGCTTTGGCTTTCCATTGGGGCGAAAGCACTCGTTGACGAGCTCCACGCGATGTTGACTGACCAAACGTTCTCGAATTCTTGGGTGTCTACCGCTCGGAATGGCAACTACAATCAGGCCACCTGTCAGCCAAGGTGGGCCATCACTATTGTCTTTGGTTCCCACTCATCGGGGATATAGTACACACCACCACAATTTCCGAAACGCAGTTAGTGTTCAGGATCTGGTATTGTACTTCTGGGATTTTATTCAGCATGCCGAAGGTACAGGTGCCGGCAAATCACAAGCCAGTTCGTGCCACGACTCCAGAGCGCGACCGACCCGCAAGCCAAAGGAACGCGTCGCAGATCATGCCCACAGCACGGCGGCTTCTCGCGGAGGCGCATCAGGCTATGTTTACCGAGTCAAGACAGCTCGGCCGCGATGCCACAGCCATGGACATGGTCCTGGACCACCGCCTTCTGGTTAGCGTGGCAGGTCTACCTGCGGACGGACGCCATCGCTCTCCTGCGCCGCGGAACTGCGCACCCAGATGTCAGGCAGATATTGATGCGTATTGGGCACAGCAAGAAGAGAGGAGGAAATTTTCAAGTCCGATAATGAGCAAGAATATCGAACCACCAGTATCGGCGGAGCGTTCCACAACGGCATGGCCGCCGAACGTCGACGGGGATGAGGTGTGGGATTCTGCATCGTAATTGTTTGGAGACAGGAGCGGTCCGTCGAGTCGGAGTCCTTTCAGATTGCTTGGTTTGTGGATTGTCCCTGTCATATTTCCCGAGGTCGCCTTGTATGGCTTGTTTGCTCAGCAAGGACTAATTTTGGAGATTTGCGGCGTATATTCATCCAAGTGCGCACGGTGAGATCTACACTTTTATGTTGATCCGTTGGCATGAATATGGATGTCGGGGTCACTCGTGAATCCACAGACGGTGACCATAAGGTACGATATTACCCGAAACAACGACCGGCATAAACACAAGGACCAGTATTGACAATGAAATAGCGACTGGAAGCACTTTAGCACAAGAAATTCTATATGGGAATCTGCGCGGAGTAAATTCATCGCACCCCTAATCACCGGAGTGTCCTTCCTCTGGTTCGTCGTGTCCTCCATAGGCTTGGGCAGATGACGATATACCTTCCTGATGGAGTCTCTTCGAGCCTCTGTCATCCGCCCGATGGCTCCCCCCATACCTCAATGAACTATCTCCTCCGCCTCCTGAGCTGTCCCCTGGGGGAGAAACGACGTCATCCTCCCCGTCTATATCCATATCGTTACGGGAACGCTTTCTCGATGGCTCTAAAGGAGGACGGTGCTGTTCAGGTGGTATGTATGACCCGCCACGGTCTCGATCACGATTGTGTGAACGACCATCTTCGTGAACAAAATCAATATCCTCATTCGGTGCTTGTGTTTGATTTATTCCCCGGGGTGCATAGGGTCTCTGGCGCTCCCGATCATAGTACTGCGAATGCGAGTCGGATCGCGGCTGCGCCTCGACAGAACCGGAACCAGAGCCGGGCGTATCAGACCGAGACGATCGACCATACACGCCAGGACCAATGGGCTCGCGAAGGTACATTTGTTCCTCTCGCAGTCGATAAGAAGGATGATCCTGATAGTCCCTCTCCGACCTTGACCTCAGATGCGGAGGAGGAGAGTTCCGGACGGGTACGGAATTTGTGTAGTCACGTGGTATTTCGCGATCGTAATCATGTTCGCGCTGACGCGACCAGTTACGCTCCCTTTCAAGGTCACGCTCGTGTTCGAAGTCTGGGTGATTAATACTTGTAGCAGGTCCGACACGTTGGTGACTATGAACACGTGCGGTTGATCCGCGAGCACTGGTGGGTGACACAATGGTTGAATGGGGTGACGCGTGCGCCATCTGGTGTCGCCCGTGCGGATAGGGATCGCCACTGTGACTGCTTCGTTCGTAAGTATCGTGCCTTCTAGAACGTTCTCTCTCATGACCGAGAGGGGGGCTCTGCATTCCTTGTCCAGAAGGGACTGAGTCAGAAGGATATTGCTGTGGGTGAGGAATTCCTCCTTGGTGATATCCCTGCGGCGGAACCTGTCCCCGGGAGTGCGACGAGGAGTGGGGACGTGAGCGGGTATCAGATCCGTTGCTGTGCGAATGAAGATGGGACGTGTGAGGCTGGGATGGCGCGTGGCTCCGCGGATGTTCGAGGTGTTGGACAGGAGTCAACTGCGAAAGGGGTGGAAGCTGGCGGGAGTCATGGCCTGAGGCGGAACCGCGTCGTGACATATGGGCGGGAGGTACTGCGTGAGATGGTGCCACCCCTGGTCCAATGGGTGCATCCGATACTTGAACGGGGCGCCCGTCTGGGCCAGAAATCACGCGGATATTGCCAGATGGAATGACATAGTCCGATGTGTTTGAATCATTGTTGTCCATGTTTCGGAGATCGCGGTGTTGGCCCGAACCTGGTATTTGCTGTGCAGGTTGAGGTGGCACCCCAGGCCCAGGATGCATGGGAGGGAGGGGGGCATGACCGTGAAGGTCAGGGGAAGGGGGTACGGCGGACAGTCGCTCGTACAGTACACTGATGTCACATGAGATGAGGAGCGGATGGGAGTTGAAGATATGCTCACGCTCTTTCCAATTTCATTCGCTGAATGGATTTTTTAGCCATAAGCACCTTGAACTGGAGCTTGTCATTGTCCTGCGAAAGGAGATGGTGAAGAAAGAGCGGATACGGGGAGAGGTATAACACACCATCTCGATTTCTTTTACTTTTCGTTTTAACTCCTTGTATTTTGCCTGGTATTTTTCATCTTCGACGCCAGCAGCAATTCCTGTAGTGTATGCCTTGTTTTTTTGCCTTGCGGAAGGGGTGACCGAGGGAGGTTGGACAAACATCTGGGAGCTGGGAAGAGCGGAAGGACCTGGGGACTGGTTGTGGGACATGATGGCGGTGCTTTGGGGGCGTCAAAGGATACGAGTTGGCATTTGGCTATTTATTACTCATTGGAGCATCCCCTGGCGTTGAGTCTCGAATCAGGGCAATCCTGCGACGTGTCTCGTAGCTCGCGTCTCGTCGTAGCGAACACGCATGCTGCCTCGCTCATACGTAAAAATACAAGACCCTCATACATATTGTCTACCGTACTTGTTATCAAGCTCGGAGGTGGTGGTCCAGGCTCAAAAGCTGGGCAATGCTAGATATCCAGGGCATTCGCGCCTGTACGGCATGAAATGTCCACAGGCACCGTCCCTACCGTACAGCCCAGCCCATAGTAATGTAGGATTGGCAACATCTGAGTGGCGCTGGGAGCGAGCTCTGTCATCCGGTGGAATTGTCACGAAGCTTTAGGGCTGGCCTTGAAGCGGCCACTCGGGGTTGCCGTCAGCGCCGCGACTTGCACCGGACGTCAACTTTTTCACCGCAACGAGTGAGTAGGGTGTGTTTATTTGCAACGAATGGAACGTTAAACATATTATTGGTGCCTCAGTGTCGATGCAATACCGACAGTACGTTGACAGTTCGCATGGATCACAGGATGCTGACCACACTTCCGGGTCCACAGGGATATGCCCCCTCCTGGGGGTTTCGAGGCCGTAAAGTACAAGCGCAACCTTCCCTTTCGCGGTCCCAGTGGCCTAGCTATCTTGGGTGCTGTGACGGTCGTGTGTGCGTACGGGTTCTATCGTGTTGGAAAGGGAAATTTAGAAAGAAGGTATGTTTATCTTCACAAACAGCGCATATGGGGTTCCGCAGGCTGTAAAACGTGTCTTCTCATGGTGCGCTCATCGCGAAACGTGTCTCATTTGGCGGAGGATCCGGCCGACGTCTTATCAGAGACTTGACTTGTTTCGGCCCGTGCCAGAAAAAGCGCGTTTTCTCATATGTGGACCCTGACGAATCGTTTTTTCCCCCATAGGGAACTGCAGAGGGAGAAAGTTTGGTCACGCATCCACCTTGTCCCGCTACTTCTCGCTGAGGGAGATCGGGACGGGTATCGTAGAGACGAAGCGACACTGGAACGCGAAAGGGTAATCATGAAGGACGTGAAGGACTGGGAGGTGGGTGTTGTGTTTCCCTCGAGCGATGAGGCTGATCAGCGATGACATGGCTTTTTCCGTATTCAGCCTGGTAAAAGCGTATACAATGGTACACGATATCGGTCGGTAGAATCTATCGTAGTTCTGTGATTGCTGGCTACCAAAAACATATGGAAACAAAGAGGGGACACTGCCTTTTTACTTCCCATGCAGCGTCTGCGGAGGCTCCGCCAACTTTGCCCTAATCTGGTCTAATTGTATCCGGTGGCGGGTGGGGATGTACAATAGGGACCGTTGATTCGGGTCACAGTTACTTTTTCTAAGCTCACTTTAGGGCCGTACTCCTCTCAGTCTGCCACCTACACCGCCATAGCCAACGACTGCCCGGTGAACCACATCTCCGGTTTGGATCGGTTCAATTGTGTGTGTGTGGGGCATGTGCGTGTAAGTATTTTATTAATGGCGTTCGAGGACCTGATATAGTTATGCCAGCCCGATAGCTTTTGCGACATTCGACCATTTGTAGACGCGCTGGCGTCCAAGAACCACATCCAAACGAGTCAGACTGGCACATGGTCACTACTTTGGCAGCCGGTTACATGATTCGACCGCTATGGATATCGAGCCGAGCCCCTCTCGTCCTCTCCCGATTTCACTCTTACAATCCCGCTGACACCCCTCCCGATTCGCTCTCAAATCATCCCCCGGCTCCGACGCCTATTAAAACCTTTCCCCCGCCCTCCCTTGCTCCTCCGCTCACAATGCCACTCCCTCCCTACCCTCTACGCTCCCACCGACCGACCACGATGTCAGACACCCCCATGAAGGACGCGGCCCCCCTCATGAACTTTGTCGACACCTCCCCATACGATCTCATCTCTCCTCCCGACACAGACCAGATGATATTTGGCCCCCTCGAGCTCGACGATCACACTCTCCTCTCCCCATCCTGGGATCCTTCCCGCGACCTCGCCTACAATCAGCCCATCTCCCCCGTCCTCTCCGACAATCCCGCCTCTCCGCGTCGCGCCTCCGACTTTGACATCCCAGACGCGTCACCCACCAGCACCTTTTACGACTCCCACTCCTTTGGCGGCTTCGACGATGTACAGCCCGTGTTCGATCTCGATGACTCCAATCTTTCGCAGTGGCTGAACGACTCCCACGTTTCTCCCCTGGATCCGTCATCTTCTTCCCCCATCCCGATACGTAGCACCCAATCAGACTCACAATCGCCTCCCGCCTTCATTCCCTACGCCACCAATCCCTTCCCCCAGAATGCCTCCTTCTCCCCATCCGAGTTCGCAGCCCTCCATCCTCTCCCTAGATCTCTATCACCCACCGAAATTTCTGATGGTTATCTCAGCTCTCCCGGTCTCGGTGTAGCATCAATCTCTCCTGCCGAAACTTCACTGCGCCCCCCTGCGTGGGCATCGCAGTTGTGGGATTCATCTCATTACACACCCTCCCCCTCTGGCCGTTCCTCGGGGCACCACCTCCCCCTATCTGAGAACCCTTACACAGCCAAGCGCCAACGATTCCAGCCGAGAAGAGATCCCAATCCCTTGGGCCTGATGTTCCAATCATCGAGCGCTCCATCCCCTAACGTCGCTACACTCACTCGGGCGTACAGCAATCGTGCAGAGTCAGTCTCCGTCAGTGATGATCGCGATGCTACCGTGCGGCGAAGAAAGAAGTTGCTATCCGACGAGCCCCCCAAGGACTCGAAATCATCTGAATCCTGTACGTGTATATCTGATCATATCCGTCCCTTCTGTGACTGTCGTCATGCTGATTCATTATCTCCGATTAGTAGCTCCTCTCAAATCTATCTTGAAGCAGCCAAAATTAGCGCCGTCCGCTTGGCAGCTTTACTTCACAGATTGGATCCAGCGCCATCAGGCAACCAGTACAAGAAAACTCAACGTTGCCCAGGCTGCCAAGGAAGCCGGTCAGGAGTACGCGAACCTGACCGCGGATGAAAAGGAGGTATGTGCTGCGCCGGTGTTCCCTGAGAACTGCTCCCGATCTGAACTTCCGTGATTAGCCGTACAAGCAACGGTCTTTTGTCCTCAAACAGGCACGCGAGCGCGAGAACACTGCTTACATGCGGACTCTGACACCGGATGATATCAAGCGAGAGAACGCCTTCCGGACCGCACAACGGAAGGCGGGTCGGTCTCGGAAGAGCAATCTCAAGGACCCCAATGCTCCCAAGAAGCCACTGAGCGCGTACTTTATGTTCTTGCAGCGCATTCGTTCGGATCCCCTACTAGTGATGGATATCTTTGGCGATGAACAAGAGACCACCAAGCAAAGCGTTTTAGCTGCTGCAAAGTGGCGATCGATGACTGATGACGAGCGCAAGGTTGGTCGATCATCGCTATCGCGACGTCGAACACTCATCTCTTCCCCCTAGCCATTCCTAGCTCAAGCGGAGCAGGAGAAACTCGAGTACGAGGCTGCGCGCAGACTGTATGAGGAAGGAACGACCGGCTTTGGCACCGGGACTAGCATCAACTTCAGCATTCTCCCTGGATCCCCATCCGAGAGTCCATTCCATGCCCTTCGTACCATCAAAACGGAGTCATTTAGCTCCGAAAGCGAAAGCGATGGTGTGGGCCCCGATGATGGTGTGAACAGATATTCCCATCTATAATTCTACTTTCTCCTGCTGATGATCAGAGGACATTATGCTTCGTTTTTCGATGGCTGTTAATCATGTTATTCCCATTGGATCGTTCGTTCACGACACTGGACTTCATCACGACGGTTTCCCTCGGTGACTACTGTATTGCTAGAACACCCCCTAGTTTACTTGTTCATATACCTTGAGTCGTTTAGCGAGAAAGCTCACGAACTTGTTACAGTACAGTGATAATATTGCTACGGTGACAGATAAGCCACCATCTTTTGATGAGGAGCGCCGTCTTCATCAAATTCATCCCCCTATATGTGGAGAATGAATACATATCGATAACGGAAGTGGGAATATCACCTCAGATTGATAACCATACCTTGAAAGGAATGACGGTTCAGCTGATATGAGTGGAGCAGACCTGACATACTTGGAATAGAAGGCCTTAACAGGCAACTGCGAATGGCAGACGACTCGGGCAACGTGCGTCGCTCCGCTTTTCTTCGCATCGTCTATGACCCATCGATGCAACGCAAGCACGAGATCGCGCCCGCAACGATACTGTCGGTACGGCCTGATAACAGCAAGTCGGCTGAGCTTGTAGTAGTTTGCCCCTTCCACTCTGTAGGCTCGGATTGTCCCGATTGGTGCAAGGGAAGGCACCAGCCGGAGCAAGAAATGGGTTGCTGTCGGATCTTGCCTGTACACATGAAGGACACATTGATTATTAGAATCAATGTCGAAGAATGCAGATGGGGAGATGTGATTCGAAAGGAAATAACGTACTCGTCAACCTCCACGTCCAATGAAAATTGTTGCTCGTGTACGAAAACGTCGATCCTCACGTTGATGCATTGATCAAGGAGCAGCTGTCTGCCTTCGTGGCCTGGTGGTGGAACGACGACGATTTCGCGAGGTGGCGAGGTGTCGGGGTCCGACATGTTGGGCGGAATAGTTCAATAACGCAAAGCTCTATCGCACAGCACTCTCGAACAGGCTCAGCCTTACGATGAAAAGAGTGGGAAAAAACAAAGGAGAACGGGGAGCCACATGGAGCCATTCCCTCGAGACGGGGATTCGGACGAAGTGTTGAGCTAGCGAGCCAAAGCGCTATCAAGATCTAAATGCGATCAATAGATATCGTTGGGTCAGAAATGGAAGGCATGTGATCACACGGCCCGCTCTGCCGCAGGTCGCTCACACGCTCGTCCGCCGCAAAGAGACTTGAAATATTTTTATTTGATTACATAATAGCCAACACCCCCCCATCCTCACAGGCTTGGGAAAGTGACAGGCTGCACGTCTCTATCCATCGCTGGTATGTTTGCTTTACGCTTGCAAGTCTAATCGTTTAACCAGCCTTTCGAAAGTGGGGTGCTCATGGTCGAGTCTTTGGCAGCAGCCATAATATCAAGCCCGTCGGCTGCACGCATTTTCAAGTCGGCTCTCAACCCCATGGCACGCCCACTTCCCACCGACTTCTTTCTACGACAATGCAAGGGGAAAGAAAAGGCAGTCGATCCCCTCACCATCCAGTGTAATCAATGCTGGCTTCCACCTTCGCACCC